>CM072818.1:63845687-64124765 GCA_036937905.1 Salvia rosmarinus | reverse complement strand
CATAATAGGAAAAGCCATTTGCACTTGTTATGGGAGCCGGACCCCAAAGATAACTGTGGATTAGTTCTAAAGGCGAGTTGTGTAGAAGTAGAAGTGAATATGGTAACTGTGCATTTTGGTAAAGACACACGGTTGACATAAGGTAGATGATTGCATTTCTTGAAAAGGTATATTACAAGAGTGCAAGGCTTTTAGTACAACATTGATAGTGCAGATGAACAAGCCTATTATGCCAATCATCTAGACTAAGAAGAAGAAAACTAGAGAAATCAACAAAGTGGGTTGATGGCGCACCGAGCGTAAGTTTGCATGGGAGTTTGATTGAAAGCGAGAAGTTGACTTGAAGCTTGGCTATTGGGAGAAGAGAGTGGAGATGGAATTGGTAAAGGCCTCCTTTAAGAGAACCCCGAGGAGAGTATCCTTGGTTTCGATTCTTCACGATACAAAATCGGGACGAAACTTAAGAAATACGTTGTTATCTTTAACAAATTGAGATACACTTAGCGATTTTTAGTGATGTGTGTACATGAAGCGATTATGGAGAATGAAAGATTTGGATGAGGAATGAATGTGTAGAATACCTTTACCTATGTGAGCAATGTTAACTTGCTTGTCCATTTCCATTTGTAACCGCACCACCCCGATACTCGAGCGTAATGAGATTAGTTAAATCATGAGATATGTGATTTGTTGCTTTGAATCGGGATACGGACATTTTCATTATTATAGTCCAGTATCATAGTGAGAAATACTGGAATGGCGAGGATGAGTGATAGGTGGAAGTTGAGCCATGTGAGCCACTGGCCTGAATTGGTTGCTAGATAACTGTTGTTGGTATTGCTGCTTTGTCACGAAGTTCTGGTCGAACCTATACCAACATTTATCAGCGGTATGCCCAAGTACAAAGCACACTTGGCAGGTAGGTTTGTTGCCAAAAATCCTTCCTCTTCCTCTGCCAATACTATAACCTCCACGTTGTACCCCATTTCTACCTCCCCCTCTATTCTCAGTAAATCCTTCTCTTCCTCTAGACTGCTGATAATATCCTTTGTGAGGAGACAAATGAGCAATGTGGTTGAGAAAGGTTGTGATCCATCGGTGTTGAGAGGAGATTTTGTGGACTCATCTACTTTCAAAGTGAGTAACAAAGAATGAATATCCATAGCGGACCATGCGTCTACTTTGGAGGTTACTGTAACAACCACATAATTATATTCATGACCCAATCCATTCAAGATGTCAGTGACCCGATGCCCAATAGAGTTGAGCAAGTCACAACATGATTTTACTTTGGAGAGATATTCCGACATGCTCAAATTTTCTTTCTTAAGGGTTTGGAGTTGAAGTTTATATTGCATTACCTTGGCCCTTGACTGATTTGCAAAGCTTGTTCCGAGAGCATTCCATATAGAGGCGCTTGTGTTTAGACCAACCACAAGATTCATAACATTCTCGGTTCGCGATGACTGAATTCAAGCCGAGAGAATCTGATCTTGCCTTTCCCATATGGTAAAATCTGGATTCGTGGATCTGTATGTGGTGTCTCTATCTTTTTCTTCGATCCATCTTGAGGGAGGTTGAGTGAGGCCTGTAAGATACCCTTCAAGGCCATAGCCTCGAGCGTGGCTAAAATCTGTTTGCCTCCATATGAGGAAATTAGTTTCTTTCGGTTTGAAGGTGAATGGATATTATGAAGAAATATCACTGGACCTCCATTAAATATATTTGATTCATCGATGGTGGATTCCTCCATGATGTAAGAGGAAGGAAAAACAAACAGAAATTAGAGAGAGACTGCTCGATACCATGATAGAAAAGGAAACAAAAGCTAAAGGAGAAAAAGCGAATAAAATGAATCGCTTTTCATTCATTAATTGCTACGTACGCACTACATTAACATATATAAGCAAGGCTCGCATGAGCGGAGGTCACATGATAAGCTGCGTGCGATTGTAACCAACAATATTCTCTATAAACCAATAACAAAACAACGCCAATAATAATCTAGATCCTTCCATCAAAGACACTTCATCGTGAGCAAGCCTTCCACGTAGACATCTTGTTCCACGTAATGCATGGTCATCATGCATCGACACCCTTCTTCAGTTGTTGACAATATCTACTTCTTGTACTGAGCTAAGACATATCGATAGTACCTTTCCGTTATTCATGTTTGTTTTTTGAGTTTTTTCAACTCTCCAAAATGTTACACAAGTGGATCAAAGCATATTGTTTGGTAATAAACATTTATTTATTTTTCATTATGTGTTTAAAATTATTATGTAATGCTAAATTGATGGCTTATAAAATTGTTTCATATTTTTTCGTGCAGATATCATAAGAAGGTGAATCGCGTTGGTGATCCGATGTTGAAGAGAATAAATGGTCGTGAAACATTAATAGTGGATGTACAACTTAAAAGCGACTATATATCTTTCATATTTAGTATATTATTGTACAAATATTTTAAATTCATAAGTCAACTCCTAATTAGCTAGCTACCACTTATCCGTGTAATTAATGTAAGCAAAATTTAAATAACTATTATTTATTAAACATGAACATTCCATTGGTGACTTTCTATCTGTTTATTTTCTTGTTCCAAAAACTCCTAACGTACCCTAAGACAACAACTTATTTTTTAAATGCTTTGTTTGATTTAGGGAATTACAAATTATTTGCACGTTTTGGGCTGAGGCAGTTGACGAAGTCATTCGTTATCAAGTGACACGTCTAAGCGTCCTCCCGATTATGGTGCTTCAACTATGTCGTGAGATATTTTAATGGTACTCTAAATTCTAAACTCTAAACGTACACTCATTCAAATTTCATCTACATCTATATAATTAATCATTGAATATATATTGGGATAGTCTCACATATGCGTTGCGTGCAAAGTGATACCACTAATTAATTAGTTATTAAATTAATTCTAATTAAAATTAATTAATTTAATAAACCTTAATTGTAAATTAATAAAATCATAATTATGAATTAATAAATCTTAATTTTGAATAATAAACCTTAATTTTGAATTAATAAATCATAATTGGAATTAATAAAACCTAATTTGAATAATAAACCCTAATTTGAATAATAAATCCTAATTTTGAATTAATAAATACTAATTATGAATTAATATACCATAATTTTGAATAAAAAACCTTAATTTTGAATTAATAAACCTTACTTGTGAATTAATAAACCATAACCATGAATTAATAGATTCTAATTTTGAATTAAAAATTATAATTAAAAATTAATAAATTTAATTATAAATTAATAAAATCTAATTATCTTTACTCACCATAATTAATATATAATTATTTTAACAAAAAACAAGGGTGAGCTCATAGTGAGACGAAGCTCACCCAAGTTTTTGTTATATATATATATATATAGAGAGAGAGAGAGAGAGAGAGTTTGGTTCAAACAAGAATCATTTTTAACATGAGAACTAAGAACCACAAAATTTCACAATGAACAAAATGAATTCACTATGAAAGCTGATGCATCCGCTGGAAAAGTTGCTGAATCCAAAAATTCGATATTTTTCACCTGGGTTCGAATCCCATGAGGGACGAAAATTATATTTTTTTGGATTTTTTTTAGATTCATTAATTTTTCCAACGGATTCATTAACTTTCACAGCGAATTCATCATTTTTTGGTTATCACGTTCTCATGATAAAAAATGGTTCTCACGTTAACCATCCCCTATATATATATATATATATATATATATATATATAGAGGATGGATCACGTGAGAATGCAATATATTGAGAAATAAGAATGCGACATTTAACGTATAAAGTTGTTGCATCAATGTATAAATTTATTGCATCAAATTTAAGATATAAAGTGTAGCACTTAGTATAAAGTTGTTGCGAAATTTGGTGCAACAAATTTATATATTTAGTGCAACAACTTTATCGTTAAATCTTGCATTCTCATTCTCACCAATATTTGTATTCTCAAGTGAACCATCCCCTATATATATATATATTTATACATTTAGTGCAACAACTTTATACGTTAAATGCTGCATTCTTATTTCTCACCAATATTTGCATTCTCACGTGATCCATCCCCTATATATATATATATATAGAGTTTGGTTCAAATGAGAACCATTTTTATCCTAAAAACTAAGAACCAAATGAATTCGTCATGAAAGTTGATGAATCCATTGAGAAAGTTACTGAATTCAAAAATTTAGAAATTTTCACCTGGGTTCGAATCCCATGAGGGCGAAAATTCTATTTTTTTGGATTCAGTAACTTTCCTAGCGGATTCATCAACTTTCACCGTGAATTCATCATTTTTGGTTCTCAAGTTCTCACAATAAAATGGTTCTCACGTTAATCCTCCCTATATATATATATATATATATATATATATATATATATGTTTTGTTGTACGTCCAATTTGGATTGAAAATGTTTATAGTTTGATGCATAATAATATTGCAATGTGTTCGGCTCTGCATGATTGGCAACAACTATAAATTTAATTTGCATATTTTATTCACGATTCTTTATAATTAAAATATATATTCCGTTATGCGTTCAATTTGGCACGAAAATGCTTATAGTTTGAAGCATACTATTCTTGCAATGTGTTCGGCTCTGCATGATTGCCAACACATATAACTTTAATTTGCATATTTTATTTCGATTCTTTATAATTAAAATATATAATCATTGTATACGTTCAATTTGGATTGAAAATTCTTATAGCTTGATGCATAACATTCTTGCAATGTGTTCGGCTCCTGCATGATTGCCACCAAATATAACTTTAATTTGCATATTTTATTTCTGATTTTTTATAATTCAAATAGCATCCATAATATTTGTATAACATTTATTTAGTTTGTGACATTTTTTTTAATATATTCAGGAGAGGTTCGTGTATCTAACACGTTTCATATTACCAACAAGATTTTGAATGAGGAAATTCAAGAGATATCTGAATTCAAAGAATGATATTGTATGTATGGTTTAAAAAATTATATTATTCTACTTTAATCTCATTAATTTCTCGCACATATATTTTGAATTTAGCTATTTATGTAATCTTTTTGCAAGGTTGTAGGGAGTTAAGGATGTTAGTGTTGTGTATAAATCCATACAATCTGGATTGTCTACCAATTTGTAAACGATAATAAGTAGTGGTCGTATAAGATGATCACAACGAAATCATTGTTTGAAGATGAACAGGTTAATTTATTTAATTTTATTTTATATATTAGTATATTTCCATAATTTATTTGATTAGAAAATAACTTTTGATGGGTAAATATAGGTCGAGAAATATTGGATTTATGGGAAGATAGTTTCAGTTACGTCAAGAGGTGATTGGTATTATATTTCTTGCATACGATGCGGAAAAAAAGTCTCCAAAGTTGGAGACACATTCTTTTGTGATAAATGCAATGACTCTAATGCCAATGTAAGTTAGAGGTATAAGTTAATCATAGTTATTTCTGATGAGGCTACAATGTTACTATGGAACAAAGAATGCAATGAATTGATTGGAAAGTCGGCAGCTGAATTGAGTGAACTCCATGCTAATGAACTTAATTTTTATGAAGCCAATATTTTAAATAATTGTTAATATGACTAGGTGTTTGGCTAAGCTTATTTTAAAGAGCTTATAAGACGTAATGTTTGAAGAGCTTATAAGTTGTCAAAGTGTTTGGATGATTGAGCTTATAAGCTAGAGATAGAATCGTGAGTTAAAGAGAGAAAATCACAGTTAGAGGGAGAAAATTGACGAGAGATGAAATCAATAGTGTATATGTAGAAAATAACGAACCATAATAAGATTATTTGGGTAAATCCACTTACTTATAAGTTTATGAAAAAATAAGTTGGATTGAACTACTTATTTTAGGGAGCTTATAAGTTTGTTTGAGCTTATTTTCACAGTTTATAAGTTGTTTAGGAACTTATTTTACCAAACACTTTACATGAGCTAACTAATAAATTGTTTTAAAGAGCTTATAAGCTTAGCCAAACACCCTCTAAATCTCATAGATATTAAGTATGATTTCTATGCTTTATTAATATATAGGGAATATTAAGTTTGTTCTTTAAGGTTATGACAATAGATGTGATACCATTAGTTGGCTGAAATTTGTTGAACCTTTTATTTTGTTTATTGTTGCTGAGATTAGTTCTTTATTTATGTTTACTCATATGTAAATTCTTACGTCTGAGTATTAATCTTGATTACATATTGTCCTTGGATATATGATAACATTTTTTTAATTCATCACAAGAGCTTGTAATTACATGGTTGAATTGTATATTACAAATAATTTTGGTTGAATAACGAAGCAAACCAATTCATATGAATTGACATTATTATTTATTCATGTGACTTATTGTTATCTTAAATTTTATTGTTTATTTCATGTGAATGCAAATATATGAAGCGAACAATAATGTAGTCCGATTTTAGTGTCTCACAATTAATATTTTTTTCTTCAATCTATGTGTATTTGTGATTTAGTTTAATTTTACCATCACACATTAGGGTTACAATTTATTCAATTTTTGATCGGGTTTGTGACAGTGGCATGTGCCAATTATTACAACTATAACTTTAACTGGTAAGTATCTATATAAAATTGAGTACTCTGTTTATAGATTGGGATAGTCTATTAATTTGAATCGGAAAAATAGTTGAAAATGACAATTTTGTTATATATCGACTATATGTTCATCCCATAATTGGCACGTTTATGTTTTATATATAAAGGTAAGCAAACTAATATTCGGTAAAAGTGAAATGTTATGCATTTTCTTTCTTCATTTATCATGCACATTATCAATTTTATATTGTTGCGAATTTAATATTTGTATAACCACAGTTGAAAGAGGTCTAATAGAGTTGATAGAGTTGGGAACATGGGATGGATCAATTGAAAACAAAAAATAATTTAAGAACTCGGAACTAATCCTGATTGTTAATTCTAATTAATCAGACGGCGTGGAATTAATTAGGGTGGTTGCCGTTTTTTATGTAATGAATTAAATATAAGGACATATCTATAGTCTCAACAATATTATAACCGATTGCATATTATACTTATGGGATTTTATATACTTAATTATTGCTTCCATATTTAGTTTATCTTAATTATTCGATAATCTCATCTGAATTTACTCATATCATCTTCCACAATATTCATTGGACATATTCTTCGTTGCGTTTTTTTCCAAGGCTTTTGAGAAATTGGCGTCAGCTGGTTTGTATTTGTAGAGACCTGATTTAATTTAGTTATTTTTTTATCACGGGAACCCGCAGCTACATTAGGTGCGCACCGGTAAACCCCACGTTCGCATAATAGCCTCGCAAACCACACAAGACAGTAAACCACACTTGGAAAACCAGGTGTGATGTGCTCAAACCCATAGGGCGTTTGGTGGGGTTCGAACACTGACCTCTCGCCATAAGAACCCACCTTAATTTGCTTCTTCATATTTTATGTTAACTTTATGTATGATATATTGCATTTTCAGATTTCGTTAATATTGGTTTTAAATATCATGAATAATATACGTATTTTAAGTTATCTTTGAAGTTTACGATTTCATCTTTGTGTCCAACTATTCATATGATTTTTCTTTATGGGTTTCATGAAATCTAAAAAAACTTTCCACTTAGTTAATATTATAAGGACAAATAATGACATGATACAACATGCACAAATATGGCAATGATATGCACTGTTTAAAAAACGTATGTAGGTATTCAAAACAAAACTGAAGTATTGCAGTACAATGAATTTATTATCCCTTTTGCGATGAACTAATAAAGCCGAAATTACATATGGTTTTCCGTAGCTTGGAAGAAGTAGAGGAATTATACGACGTTTATGAAGCTGCTTGTGGATTTGAGACTCGAAAAAGCTCTATAAAAAGTTCGAGCGACAATAAAGTCATTTTGTTTAGGTCTGTTCTGTGTACTCGTGAAGATTCGAATGCCAGTTGCAATGTTCTTATTGATTGGAGGGGGATTTTTATGATGCGTATGTGACTGCATGTGAATATAAATTAGTCTTTTTTTTCTTTTTCCTTTTCAATCTTATGTTTTGTTGTATTTGTATGCGTCTTGTTCATTTAAGTGTATTTATACCATGTCATTTGTTATGGTTAATAATCAATTGTTTTGATCTAGATATTAATGAGATACGATTGTGTTGTTTGTACAATTTTATGCATATTTTTATTCTTTGTTGTGCACAAAACGAGGGTAAATTATTCATATTTATAACATGTTTTTGCAATTAATTTTAAGTATCATGCAAGTACTAAACACATGCTCGTCAATCTGGTAAGGTGTGTAAATAATTGGTTTTCATTCAACATTCGTACTGTGAATTTTTCATTAATTTGTTTATAATGTTGAACTATGTTGTCATATCTATATGCAATCATTGATCTTGTAACATATAAGAATTAATATAATTTTCCTTTCTAATTTTTTTAAATAAAATTTTTTACTTGTCTGACATCACAAACGAGTTCTAAACCTATAACTCCTAATACAATTAAAGTTGTACAATTAATTTTCACATGTAGACGATCTTATTTTGTGAAAAAATATTGATAAATATTTTTGAACATATAATGTATATAAGATGTATGTCTGTCAATTTACATATAAATTGAGAGTACATTAATTCAAGTTGTCATTCGTTGTACATAATGAATTATTTTGATTTAGAACAATGTGTTGTGTGTGATATGACGTTCTTATGCATCTCTTTATTGATTCATATGTACAAAACTATTGCGATTATAATCATATGCATAACTACTAAAGAGTTATGCTTACAAATTACAATTTCATGCACGCCAATTATCAAATTATGCATAAGATACAATATATAAATTCAACTACCTCTCAAAATAAAACATCCATTCACAATTACACATAATCATTCACAATTAGGTATTACTATTTACGAAACATGCACAACAAACCTCTAATTATTCCAATTTCATCAGACACAAAACACTAGGTTTACCCAATTTCAGGTCATTCACTATCATTATAATGCACACTACTAACAAGTTATGCCTAACATATTTTGATGGTTCAAATTATAAAATAGCAAGATTGAAAAGAGGTTGTCTCATCAACATTGATGCGACAACGATACGATATGGATCTAAACATACATTTAACGGATGCACTACTCATAAGGCGCTTTAGTCGATTGATCCGATGGTCTTCGTGTTCTCGAAAAACCAAAATGTTTGAATTATAAAAATACAAATAGCAATTACACATGGTTAATTCATTATTAAGATACAAATTTTTTATGCACAGATTTATTATTAAGCTACAAATTCATTATAAATACAATTTGAAATTCAGTTCATCAAAATATTATTTGTGCACGTAAATGTACTTATTATGAAAATAACAAATAAAAATTATTTTGAATTATGATTTATGCAATAAAAGGAGTTCTTATGCAAAGACCAATAACAAATATGTAGAATTATAGGTCATTCACTAACAACATATTGTTTATGCATAACATAATATACACTTATGCATGATGTCGAATACTTAAAATATTTTGGCACACTTTGTCGTATTTGAGCATATCACATTCTGTAGTTTTGTCAAACTACTTAACTACGAATGAAGTCAATGAAACATGGCAAATAAATAATATCAGAAAATTTCAAAATGGAATCATGAAATTATTGAAAGTGCAAACAATATAATTTATATACTTAAACTACTTGTGTAAAAAGTAGATCGTTTCTTCCCTTTAAATCAAGAAGTCATCCGGATAGGTGCAATGATTAATTAACAACTTCTTCCTGCCGGTAGCCTTGAAGACAGAATAAACAAAATGTACGATGTTGATTAGAATAATTGCACAAATACATGTCCACACAAAAGTACATTTTATGCACACAAACATAAATTATATTCGGGTATGTCTCTTTGTTCAAGCCTTACTAAATTTTGTGCATAGCTTATCACCAAAAAATCTAGTGTAAAATATAAGAAAAACATATTCGAATAATGGTTGTATAAACCATGTTCATCTTTATACTCTCGTTTCCAACAGATTCACTTCGACTTCATGAGCATCTCAGTGATGAGTAGCAAAAGTGGGAAATAATATAGAATATTAATTTTTAGCATTTTTTATTGCACATAAAAACTGATTTTAGACAATATCACATTCACAAAATTTATGCAAAATAATGTTCGTACACAGATAATAGAAGCCATAAAAATTGTTCAAAGCAAAACCTTGCATTCTTCGCAGATTCATGCTTTGCCTCCACCAAAATCAGTGCATAAGTGTGACCAATCCGTTCGAACAAAATTTTACATGTTCACCAATTTTTGATCGATATAGTTCAATGAAATTTAGGGGATCGAATACATTATTGAAGATGTATTGTATATTTGTTTTTTATTTTCAGAGATTATGAGTGATTTACCATTTGAGAGAAGAAAGAAGGATAGGAGAAAGAAAGATAAGGGAAATTAATTTGTTGCGTTAATTTAGAAGACAGGGTGGTTTCGGTGGGGTGGGTGGGGTGTTGAATTGACAATTTCAGCCTTAACACATAAAAGGTGTCAAATCGGATAAATCTAGTCAAACACTTTCTTATGCATGGATTAAATCTAGACCATTGGATGATACATTATCTAGAATCATTGTTAATTCTTAGTTCTCATCTTAAGGATGGTTCCTCCTATAACCAACTCCGTTGGGAATAAAACAACAACTGTGTGACACATATACGAAGGTGTTGGGCAGCCTTCATTAGCTAACAGTAAACACACTCCATAATCAGAAGATTAGATAGTATGCTAATATTTGTGTATTTTCTTCCAAAATACATTTGTTTGTTCCTTTTCAATATTTTTCTGTATCTATAGATTTTCCAAACATACTTTTGTAGTTTCTGTTGGCCTTATGAATTAAAATCAAAGGTTTTTAACTGGAGAAGTTGTAAAACTATTAGTGTCATATATAAGTACATTGATTGAGTGCATTGTATTTGAATTGGATTGATTTCCAAATAAAAAAGGACCCGAACTGGTGCATTCTTTGCACGAGTACTTGTTTTTAAAATTTTGGCTATTTTTTTTTGGGTATCATGGGACCCATGACCGCTACCTTAGGTGTGACCTGGGTAAACCCCACGCCTCGCCGCAATAGCGCATAAACCACATGCATGTAAACCACACTGGAAAACCAGGTGTGCTCAAACCCATAGAGGTATTTGGTGGGGTGCAACCTGATCTCTACCATGCGAACCCACTTTAACTATTTACTGTCCTTGGGACAAAATTTTTTGGCTATTAGTTAGAAGGGTAGCTGCCACAATATATTATTCATTGTCTCAATTGATATATGGCTTTGAAGTCGAACATTGTCGTTTTAAAAATGTTTGTGATTGATTTGGGTGGTTTCGAATATACTTATCTTAATATAATTCAAATATTGTTTTGTTTTTAAATATTTCAATTTGACTACATACAAAATTTATAATACATACTTATAATGTAAAATTTTCACTATGGGACACAAACTAAGGTGTTTACTTTAAATTTTTTTGCAAAAGTTTGGAATTTTGAAGAACCTACTTACAGCTATTCAATACATTTTGTGGGTTAGTTACACTTTACACCCATAATTTTGTCCATTTTTTATAATTAAAACACACTTTCCAATTTGATATGTTAGAATCAATAACTTCCACTTCAATTATTGGAAAGGAGAGACATCAGGTTTGTTGTCTTTTTGTGTATTTATGACATATTAGATATGAACGAGATTTTTAATCATCCATAGTTAAAGTTGGAGGGAGTGAAATCAAATTACACATTTAATAATGCAAATTATTTGAATATAATCCCTTTGTCGTTGGTCTTACCCTAAGGATATTTTGTACAGCAAGGAAAGATAAAATAATAACTACTTAGAGCACTCTTGGAGTAAGGATATTCTGAAGCAATTGAATCACAATTTTTTTTTGATTAGGTGGCAGTAGTGGGGAATGGTCTTTTTGGTGGTGCTAACGACGAACATGCAAATATTGATATATCAAATGACATTCATTTGAAATTATATAGAAATCCAACTGCAACAATAGTTAAGGAAACATGGCCATCATCGATGGTTGCTCCAGATGATTTATCTTAACTTCTAGACAGAGCAATATTGGCCCCAACACTCGATGTAGTTGATTTGGTTAATCAGTATATGATTTCCATGAATACATCTGAAAGTACAGAATACTTAAGCTTGGATAAAACATGCAGTTAGGATGCAATGCTCGATGTTCTTAATAATGTCTACTCACCTGAATTTTTAAATGGTTCGACAGTTCAGGATTGTCAAACCACGAACTGAATCTAAAGGTCAGTACACCGGTGATGCTCCTAAGAAATATTGACCATTCTATTGGGCTATGCAACGGCACACGTTTGGTCGTCACAAAGCTTGGAATCCATGTTTTGGAGGCTAAGATTTTGACTGGAAATAATTCAGGCCTAAAGGTGTTGATTCCGAGAATGTCACTTACACCATTAGACTCGCGTCTCCCTTTCAAGTTCCAACGTAGACAATTCTCTCTTGTTGTTTCGTATGCAATGATAATCAACAAAAGTCAATGACAATCATTATCATACGTTGGACTTTTTCTTAAGAGATCGATTTTATCTCATGGTCAGCTTTACATTGTTATTTTAAGAGTAAGAAGCCGTAGTGGTCTTAAAATCTTGATATATGACAAAGATGATAACAATAGTGCATGTACTACGAACATTGTCTATAATGAAGTGTTCCAAAATTTAAAGTTTAATTTGTATTCAAGTTTTAATATTTTTTTGATTAAATTTGATTTGTCATTATTGGTTAGTTTATATTATTCATTTATTCTCAATATATCACAAGATGCGGTAGATAAACCTAAAATTTATTTACGCATACAACTATCACATTTAAAAAATCTTTGTACACTAATTCCTAAACAAAAATACCATCATGCATCTAAATGTATTTGAAATAAATTTTATGATTGTTATAAATTCATAAATTATAACATTGTTGTTAATAGGGTATAGTTAATCGGTAAATACAACTTAGCACCATGCATCGCACGGGTGAATAACTAGTTAGTTTTAAAATGTTTTAACATTTATTTCAACTCCTCTCGAAAAATATTTCATTTGCATTTACTTGGCTACAATGGGAGTTTAAATATGCTCGATAGTCGATACTACACCTATTGGAACAAATTTGTGCACCCTAATCATAATAAGATTTTGGGGTGGTCTCATGTGAAGCGGCGCCAGTGAGATCATCCCTAATTTTAATTAATTATTTATTTAATTAAAATTTATTTAGTTAGTTAGTTAATTAACTATTATTACTAAATTAATTGATTTTAAATAATATTTAATAAAATTTTATTAAATTAATAAATTATAATTGAAAATAATAAATCATAATTCAAAATTAGCAATCTCTACTTAGATTTAATAAACCCTAATTAGAGTTACTGAATTCTAATTGTAAATTAATAAACTCTAATTACAAATTAATAACTCTAATTTTGAATTAATAAAATCTAACTGAATTATTAAAACCTAATTTAGAATTAATAAATCCTAATTTTGAATTAATAAATCATAATTTTGAATTAAAATTCTAAATTTGAATTA
Organism: Salvia rosmarinus; assembly: GCA_036937905.1. Classification (NCBI taxonomy): domain Eukaryota; kingdom Viridiplantae; phylum Streptophyta; class Magnoliopsida; order Lamiales; family Lamiaceae; genus Salvia; species Salvia rosmarinus. The sequence goes on along the minus strand of CM072818.1, from coordinate 64,111,036 downwards.
ATAAACCCTAATTGTGAATTAATAAATCTTAATTTTGAATAATAAACCCTAATTTTGAATTAATAAAACTAATTATGAATTACTAAACCTTAATTGTGAATTAATAAACCATAATTATGAATAAATAAATTCTGATTTTAAATTAATAAATCTAATTATACATTAATAAAATCTAATTATTCTTAGTTACCATAATCAATATATAATTATTTTATCAAGAACAATGGTGAACATGATGAGACTGCGCTATTCCACCCAAGTTTTATCAAGATTTTTTCAAATTCTCATGAAGCGAGCTCAAAGCCTCAGATCAATATCATAAACTCAGTGAGCAAAAGAAAAATGAAGGAACAAAGATATAATAGAAAATGTGAAGTTCCACGTCATATAAGTAAACTGTTACAATAATATTACAGCAGACATAACAGAGAATACATGCCAGATACTAATCCAATCCCAGCAGTACATGTGCTAATCAAACCCCACTTTACATGGATAAACTAGTTGTTCTTATGGCATTTAATACACACTAATTTAATTATTCATGTCCATTTGTATGCTTATATGGGACCAAATCTTGATGATATGCTTCGGATTCAGACTGAAGCATCACGGACCGAATCTACAGGACCATACTTTTTGATCACATTTCTTGTAGAAGGTAATCCTGCAACAACATCTTCTTCGATGCCACACTCATTTGTGCCTCTCCTGATCATGAAGTATCCGTCCTGCCATCCCATGAAAATGACCCATATTCAGGAATTCATCATATTGTACAAATAAATAAAAAACGAAGATCGCCATCAACAAAGTACAAAGTTCTAACTTCCTCAATATCTCAAGCATTAATATTTACCCCGCTAGTAATATTTGGCACATTTTGCTTAAATCACAATACGAACTCAAAAATTGCAATAGCAAATGATGGACGAAGTCCCCAATTTCAAGCGACAAGGAACGTAAAATATCTCAAGGTTAAGGGTTCAACAGAAAACATACATCACCCCAGCTTCTATTCCACTGATTGGCTAAGAGCTGCATAAACAAACCAAAAGTAAGATTACAATCCGAAAATTCCATCAAACTCAAGTCTTTAAGATCTCAAAGAGGCACTTAATTACCCAATAATCCTCTCCATTGTCAGTAGTTCCCCAGCCAATCAGCTTAACAGCATGACCTCCCATCACATCACCTGTTATGTGACTATAAACTCCTGACTTATAAACAGCAAAATCCTGAGACAAAGGGAACAATAGCTCAACAATGAACACAATTTGAGGCTGAAAAGAAAACTATCAAGAAATGAATCAGTGGCTAAAATCATACTTGCTGTCAATATATAAGTTGGATAAACATATCCCTTAAGGGATGATGGACCCAATTCTAATAAAATATGAAATGCCAACAAAATAGAATTGGGATAAATAATAAAGCAATCTTAAGGAGCCTATGCCTTAAAGGTTATATAATCAAGGTGCAAATTTTTTTTTAATGAGCAACAAGAATATGAATCAGCATCTTACGATTTCCATTATAACTTAGGACGTACTTGGTTGATTGTTTTTTTGTGGGGGGAAGGCAATAATATAAACATATGGAGATGGGGATTACTGTGTTGTTGGGGAGTTCTTCATAACCCTCTCTTTTATTTTTATTTATTTATTTTTATTTTGGTTGATTGGGAGTTATTCCCCCCTACTACCATACCCATTCCTTTTATGTTCCTCTACACCAAGTGACCAAACCAAGCACCCCCTGTGTAATAATAACTTTGATTTCTCCTTTTACCTCATACACGGTGAAAGAGACCTCAACAGGTCCATTCATGTAAACCTCAGCCATTATACTGTAAGGATCAGCACTAATTCTGTAAGCATTGATGCTGAAGTGCTTTGAATTCGACCAGAGCAGGTTGTCTTTTTTGCATTTCTTCTCGCATTTGGGAGTAGGATATGCAGGTTCACATCCAGGATGTGAGCATCCAGTATGATCGAAGTAAGGATCACACTGCCAAAAAATATCACATCAAGCTGCATATATACAAAATACAAACGCAAATTGATGATCGGCCATAAGCAACTCCTATTACTCATAACAGAAAAGGCTACCTCCACGGTCACAACGCCAGTATGGACAAAGTATTGCCAAGCTGAGAGCGGGTACCCTCCATCACAACCATCACCACACATAAAGCCACAGCATGCTAAGAGATCATTGACCGAGAGTGATATTCTATGAAACAGGGAGTGAAACAATTAGGTACACTTGTGATCTCAATTCTATTACTAATGTAACTTGTTGCACTAGGAAATGGAAACTCGAGGACAAACCATGCCAAGATGAATGCAGAATCGATCTGAGAGGACCTCAACAGCACCGAAAGCCCAACATGAACCACAATGCCCCTAATAAGTAGAAAAGAGATCAGGTAGGAATTGCCAAATATAATTGAAGTAAGAGGAGTTGTGAGCTAAGAGAATCAAGTTACCTGATCTGCAATTTGAAATATTTTTTGTGGAAGATACCAGGTAGAGGGGGGAAAATCAAAATAGTTAGCAACTCTCTTGAAGAAACGTAAGCCGGAGGGGGCAAAACAACTGACCGAGAATGTCCGCAATTGTGCTACATTGAGGCCAAGCTATACGTGCATCAAATTTTTCTGGCAACTTTAGAGCCTCTTTGTGAGTAACAACAGAGATTCCCTTCAAATCACCCTCTGGCATTGGTTTAACTCCAAGAAGGTGCTTAAATTGGCCAACCTGGGGATCACAGTAGCAGCTTTCTCACTCTCATGTAATATTCTGTTGATTATTTACTCTTGGGGGGTATGAGGTGGGGAGTTAAAGTTGCATGTGGGCTTATTAGAATATGTGCAAGAGTCAAGTAATTATCTGTAGGAAGTTTCACTCAAGGAACTTACAGTATAGTTGGCAAATCGAGGGTTCATGAAAGCTTTCCATCCGGCTTGAGTGTTGTCGTTGATTGATTTAACGACGGATTCCTGCATGTTTTAAAATTGCACTAAACTATATAGAATGAAGAAAAGAAAAAATATGTATCCTTTTTCATGTCTGTAAAAAAGTACCTGAAGAATCTTGCTATCTAGTTTTAGCTGAGGATCATTTTTCCCTGCAATGAACTGTAGTAGAAATTTACTGACTGTAACTCCTTGCAAAAGTAAATATTACAGGCCACAGAAAGCACGCACGAGTTAAACACTGATAAGCATGAGCAGCAATACTTATATAGCATTTTTTTAGGATCAAATTGTAGAAGCAAATTCATTGGTGGTTGTGTGGATTGACAAGGATTTGAAATGCATCGTTCTCATTTTGAAGTTATTTCAAATCACTTACTCCAAACCTAAAGGAATATCCACGATGTACTCGTGAAACATTTAGGGTGGAGTTGCAGAAAACTCGTCCCCGTAGTTGCACATATACTAGAATTTAGAGGTGCTGCTTTGGGTTTTCTTTTTCTCTATAAAACTGAGACCTAGGATTAGGATTGCTGAACACAGAATCAGAGCAAAAGCAAAGCAGAGCAATCAGCATATATAATAAGCTAGATTATACCCATCTGTTGACCTCAAGGCAGTATCTTACAGGAAGTCGAACTAAATTGGATCGCAATGAAGTCAAGGAGAAAGCGAAGGAGGAAGGAAAATTATAATCGCTACCTTGATCGCGACAAGTACAAAGACGACCAATAACAAGCCGATTCTCGCCGTCGATGTTGCTGCCGCCATCCGACTCGTCTCTGCTGTGGTAATGTCGTGTTTGATTGGTAAAGAGAGGAAACTATAAAATAACAAGATTCCTTTTTATCTTTCTCGGGCACAAGTATCAATAAACAATTAGCTGACCTCAAACTCTTTTAGGGTGGAGGGTCAAATATCATCATAATTACTTAACTTTTAAGTTGGGTTACTTAGGGGGAAAACTTCGCCTTTCGGGACAAGATATTGAAAATTACTCGTTTCACTACATTGCATGTGAAAAATACTTATTTTGATAAGTTTTGTCTAAAAATTGTTCAAATTGTTTATTTGTGTCTTTTTACACAAAATATCATTTTCTCGTGTAGAAAATGATATGATTCATTACATGATAATTGCTACAAATTCAATTTAAGTACCTAACTCGGAATTTACCCGTGAAATTTATAATATTATTTGTACATTTTCAATTGTCAAATTAAACATTAGTTTAAAGTGTAAAAATTGAAAATTCGAAATTAGCAGAAATTATAATTTTTTTAACCGAAAGATACATTATCCAGAAAACAAATTGGCCCTTGGCCGGTCAAAAATATGCAATTAGGCAAAAGAAATCGGCCATTAGCTTGCAATTAGCCGGTAAAAATAATCCAAAAAATGGAATTAGCTTAACTAGCCGGGTATTAGCTTGCAATATAATTTCAATCCGACTAATTCAATTTCGGCCCTCTAATTGTTATTTCGCTGAAAAATATAATTTCAATCCGACTAATTCAATTTTCAATTTTTTTTTGTTCAAATTAGTATTTTTAATTTGACATTTTCATGAGTATTTTTGCTAATATGTATTTTTGCTAATATGTATTTTTGCTAAAAAATGCAATACAAATGCAATCTTTTATACTTTAAATTTATTTCCAGCCGGCTAATATGTATTTTTGCTAAAAAATGCAATATCACAGCTAAGTTTGAATTCTCAATCTTTTATACTTTAAATTTATGTTTTAATTTGACAATACAAATTTTGAAAATAATCTTACGAAATTAATGGCTAAATTTTGAAAATGTAGTAGTTGAATTGAATTTGTAACAATTTTGTGTAATGATTCATATCATTTTCTGCATAGAATAATATGATTTTATGTATAAGAATGACAGAAAATAGTGCATTGAAATCAACATCCAAGAATAGGGATGACAGTGGATCTCGGACTCGGTCCAGATCTGTAGATTCATATCCATTTTTCAGGATTTGGATCTTCAAAAAATAGGATCCGACGGATCTGGATCGGATCCGGACATTGTTTTAAAATCCGGATCTGGATCTGGATCTCGATTTCTGAGATCCAGGTCCGATCCAGATCCAGTCCATGGATCCATATAATTTAATGTATATATAATTTTTATTTTTATTTATAAGTGCATTATATTATTTTTCTTTCTAGTAGAAGTTGGATAAATTAAGTTACAAAATTGGATAGTACGTCAATAATATTAGAAATTTGTACCTTGTATTTGAGAACATTTTGTATATTAGTGGTCTATTTGCTAAGATATGTGTGCTACTTCTTCTATTACTATTGCAATATTATTTGTTGTCATGAAAACAAAAATAAATTTGTAACTAACATCTTCTTATATAGTGATGATTGTAGAATTTCTAAATAATTATTATAGTATTATGGTGTTACTGTGAATTATATTTAATTTATGATTTATTTTAGAAGAGAAAACATGTGGATCCGGGTTTAGACTCTGGATCCTATGGATCTGGGTCTAGATCTAATTTTTTTAGACCCAATAGATCTGGATCGGATCCGATCCCAAATAAAAAATTATAAATCTAGATCTTGACCTAACAAGACTCGGTCCAGATCCAATCCATTGTCATCCTTATCCAAGAATATATTAGTCCTTTCGCTGTAACTTGGATAGTTTATACATGTAGTGTGAACATTTTCCACATGCAACTTATGACATGCGGTTGGTGAACAGTGTCGTGTTTCGAAATTATAAAGGGGAAAGTATGTGGAGTTTCACCATGGCTAAAAAATGGTGATGGATAATGCATAAAATTTCTGAGTTAATAAGAAAAATTAGAATTGGGTAAGAACGAGGAAGGGGGTGTCAACGGAGAAAGAGAATCAGAATGGGAAAAAAATAATATTTCATCCATTTCATTTTAAATGGTTTGTTACTTTTGGGATGTGTAGATTAAAAAAAAAGTTATAGTTTATGTATATAATAGTGTGACTCATGAAATTCGAGATATTTTCATATATAAAACTCTTATAGAATGAAGTCACTTTTAATATGACGCCGAAAAAAAAGTCACTTAAAATGAGAAAGATGAAGTATATTAAAAAATGGAAATTGGTGATATGGAAGAGGACCGTATCAAATTTCTCTCTCTCTCTCTCTCTCTCTATATATATATATATATATATATAGTCAGGATCTTGTAGTATTTCGTATTTAGATTATATGTAGTACCATTCATTGTGGTTATGTGGACACACCAGAAAATTGACAAGTAGCAGTCGTATTTTTAAAAAAAAATTATGCGCCATTAATTGCATTAGTTTGAGATCAAGAGAAGATAATTAGCACTTGAATTGAAATATAGGACATGTTTTTCAATATTAGCTGAGAGGAGATTAGTATGAGGATTAATAATTTAATCAAATTTTTATGAGTTGCATGTTTAAATAACGATTTCGAGATATTAGTTTTGCATGTAATCCATGATTTATTTGCTACGAATTTAAATATAAGCAACTTATGTGATTGTCAGGAATATTGAACCGCTTATGATCGATTGATTTGAACTAGCTTGATTACTTAAATCCAGAAACCAAAGCTTCAGGATACTCTTTCTCGTATCTAAATCTCCTTAAGTCTCTATATTTTATTTGCAATACGGATATAAATGATTCGAATCGAATCAAATATTTTTGTATTCGATTCGTATTCGAAGAAATTACTGCATATTCAGTTTGGTATCTAAATTGCATCCAAATATTATTTTTATTCGAATTCAATTCGAGTTGTTTTTCACGAATATTCGAAATTGTTTGAATATTCAGATTCGATTTTTTAATTTTGAGGCAACGGAGACAGGTTTGAAGGGGGCTTGAACAAAAATTCATTTTTGATTTATTTCATCTATTCTATGACCAGAACATGGGAGGATACACGTTCAAAGACGGCTAAAGAATTTGTCCACTTTTCGGGATCTCAAAGGGGCGTGGAAACACTTAAGAACTCTTGAGGGAGGGGGGGTTCCGTAGCGGCGGCGAGTCACTAAGCTGATTTGTGGAGCTAGAGTTTAAAATTTAAAGTCTTCGGCTTTTTCTCGAAAGGAAAGTGTTTTATATATTATTATTATTATTATTATTATTATTATTATTATTATTATTATTATTATTATTATTATTATTATTATTATTATTCCCTATTTCCTTTTATTTTAAGTAAGTAAATATTCAAATTTTCTTTATTTTACTTTATAATATTTTTATTTTTATAAATATATAACTGAACAATACATGATTTAATTTGAATTTGTACTTGACAATTACAATCAAATTAAAAAAAAATTATTTGTATTTATATTCGAATCGGATACCGAATCGAACTTATTTGATTAGATACATCCCTATACTGCATGCTTCAATTATAATATCAACTTTGATTTTGATGTCAAAATCAAGAAAAACAACTTGAAGTGATAGTCATTCTTAGTATTCTCAATATCTGTGGATTCTACCTTATTACATTATCTATAACATCCGTAATACTTTTGGCGTGTTTAATAATTTTACGAAAACCCCCCTAAGGTTTATTTGGGAAATCGCAGCTCCCCCATCACATGTTTCGGACCAATTAAATCCTTATAATTGCTAAAAAAAATTTGCCTATTCCTCACTCGACTAAAGTGATTGTTAACATGCAAGAAAGGCAAATGACGTTAAGGAGATTTTCTTAGTTTGACTAAACTAGAGTTTCTAAAATTGAAATGACACAACAATTTAGATTTGGTCGAAATCTTAAAATGGGAAATTTTCAAAATTATCAAATTTACGTATTTATTCATTTACTTTCTATATTATAGAAAAAACCAGAATTCGCTAGTAGTTATAAATTTAGGAAAATGCTAAACGTACATAAATATGTGCGTACATAATTAGATATTTTTTTCATTTTACACATTTTTAGGAATTAAGAAATTAATTATATTTTAATTCAATTTGTAATTTACTTAATTATCCATATTGATAATTAAGGAAAGGATTTCCAAATCTTTCATTTTGGAGAATACAATTTGTAATTTAATTAATCTACTCTCACACCTCTACAAATTGAGGTATCCAATTTAATTATGTACATTTAGCACTACTCATAAATTTATAGCCAATTAACCCCCAATAATAATAATAACAGAAATAAGGGATAAGGTGCAAATATACCTTTAACGTTTATAGTGGCAAACAAAAACACCCCGAAGTAAGTTTAGATGGGAAAATACACTTTATGTTAAATAAATAGTGCATATCCATCCTAAACTTTATTAAATGACAAAAATTATGATGGTTTAATTATAGACATCTTTCTTTCATATATGCTTCTTACATAATAATTTATATCCGTTATTTTCAAATTTATAAATTTTCATTTCAAAATATATTTTCACATGCTTACATTTATTCTATAATTAAATATTTTATATATATATATATATATATATATATATATATGTTAAAATATAAAACTACAAATTTTCCTAATATTTGTCAATTTCAAATTTTATATATCAAAATTTGTCATTTCATAATATTACACGTAGCAAATTGAATTTTATGTAATTATTTCGTATATATATGTGTATGTAAGTGCGTGTTAATTTTAAATTTGAAAAACAACAACTTAATATTTTAAACTATTAGCATCGTTTATTTAACATGGATGACATTTTCGCACTATTTATTTAAGGATAAGGGTATTTTGCACCTTATTTAACATCAATGGCATTTTAGCACCTAAACTTACTTTAAGGGTGTTTTTATTCTCCACTATAATAAATATTAAGGGTGTATTTACATATTTTCCTAATAATAATAATAATAATAACTTTAGCTTTGCTAGTTCGATTTATAACACTCATGCGTAACATATTGTAGTATGGTCTTCAGATCGTCTGCTCTACTAACTAAGTCACTCTTATAATTAAAAAAAATCATTAAAAGAGAAGGACAAGATTGAAATAATTTGAAATGTCATATGAGTCTATATATGACATAGATATAAGATATTAAAAATAAAAGATAATTTACAAATCGAGGTCCATGCCCATGATTTTGGAAATAATGGTAGGCCGGCTCGGTGGATTTAGGGTCCGGACAAATTCATTCATTATCTTAACAATTTATTCTCAACAATATTTGATATTTTAACCACTAAAAAAATAATATACGATTGGTGCAAATAGGTAAGTATGACTTTGGGTTTGCACAAATGATAGTTGTGGAGCGAACGATTTTGTGGCCTAAATAATGGATTCAAATATCAGAATACTTTTGAGATCGAATTGAATCGATATTTTCTATCAAATTGTAAGTTTCACAACAAGATACAAACTTTATTTTAGACTCCCTAGTAGGAGATTACAACATATGACAGATACCAATATTTAACCCCAAGACATGTAATATCAAGTACTACAAAACTTCAATTTTTTACCATGATCAAAAGCATCACCCATTTTTATTTCACGAGCTGCTTCGACCGGCCGGTTCACTCCTTAACGTGAAGAACCGGTTCAAGGTCTATACGAGCAGCACTCGGATAATTGACAATGAAATCAAGATCATCCCCCCTTCCTCCCAAGTAAGTTCGAAGGAACGCAACGACGGCGCCGCCCACGGCCTTCCTCATATGACCCCTGGAATTGGCGTTCCCACTCTTGACTAAGAAGTTTCTTATAAAATTCAGTTCGACATTGTCGTCCATCATGTCTAAATGTCCGAACTCCTTGGCAATAAAATGACAACTTGGCGGTTTGGACTCATTGAAAAACTCTGCGTGGTTCACCCTAACCGCAGCGCACGGCTGGAACACCCATTTGTATTGGTTACCCAATCCGCAGCCGATCACGGCCACGGGATGGACATGTTGAAGCTTCGTGGAATGTAGGTGAGGATTTTAGGGTCGGGTCGATTCGATGGGGATGTGCCGTCCACCGGGTCAATTCAACTACTGCCTTGAACTTGGGGTGGGGAGTCTCGCATTGCTAGGGCAAAAGCGACCTTGCCACCTATGTGGCCCGACACGGCGAGGTTGTTCTCGACGTCGGGATGAATGTTGTTGTAGTTGCTCTTCTTGAGGGCGGCGTGTAGGCCTGTCGATAGCCATTCTACCACACCATTTGCTCTACCAATTTCCTCGTAAATGGAAATGTCCCAAAGCGATGAGTAGAACTACACAAATAAAAAGAAAGTGGGCATTACAAGTTGTACACATTAAGAAAAATAAACCCAAAGTATTACTATTACAAAAACGTGTACCTGAGGTGCAACGACTATGTATCCGTGAGAGGCAATGTGATCGAACATGGTAGAGTACCACTGGTTGGTCATCTTCCAGCCATGGCAGAAGAGCAAGACAGGGTAGACGCCCTCTGTTGTTGGGGTCACGATGAAGACGTCGACGGGTAGCGAAGCTTTTACCTTTTTGTCGTTGGAAGCCTTCACCGTGATATGAGCTGCTCCGTACACCCCCTTCTCGAAAACATCAGTTGATGCAGCGTCCTTCACACTGATTTTGCCCTTCTCCAACGTTGCGTCCGCCATTTCTTTTTTTTTCTTATGATTTGGTTATTCTTTTTGGGTGTGTGTAAAGTCTTTGCAATGTCTCCTCTTTTATAGGCGAACTTGACTCGGAAACATTAAAAGTCGCTGCTTGAATTTCATTAATATTAGTATTCTGATTAATACATCTAAAGTTTGGGTTGTTGGCTTTCACATATTACTACCTAATAAATTGATTGTGTTTCAAATTTAGATTAAATTATCTGATATCCAAAAGTCTGAGATTCCATATGACATGTGTAATATATTATATAAGTACGACAATTTGTACATTTTCCCCATTGCAACGTCATTTTGTTGAATGTTTTGAATTGTTTTTAACTCTTAAACAACATAATTCATGAGTGATGTGCTAAAACTAATGTATATGGAGTTGGGTTTTCGTAGTATCGATCTTTAGATAGTATATAATAATCAATCTAGACGACACATTGTGGTCATGTGGATAGACTATACAAGCGACACATGACATATACTTTTTAATTTTTATGTTCGTTGAAGTGCAATACACTAATTCTTCTTCCTGCAATTGTTATCAATATTACGCTAATCTAGAAACTCATGACTCTTGCAATTATGTGTGAAACAAATTAAATATGGGCTCATTTTTGTCTTAGCCATTCCAATTCTCTATAATGTTTCTGGGTACATTTTTATACTCTATTCATAATCAAGTTCATATTTATGATATTGATTGATATAATAATATCAAATTATAAATTTAAAATACAATAGAAAAACATAAATATAATTTAAAATATGACAAAACATCTTATCCCACGTCGTTGTACGACCAACAATAGTCCCAAACTGCCATAATTACAAATGTCGTGTTCCTTTTAAAGATGACCAATCCATAAATACCATACCTATAAATCCTCGCCAAAATGTCAAATGTAATAAATTAAAGAATTGTGACCCTTGGAATAATTGCATAGGACTTCTTCTCTATCCACAATTCTGGTTAATTTATTACTATTTGTTAAACATCGGACATATTTTTTTTTTGTTATGTTACTATGATTCCTCCCGTTCGACGACTATCATATTCTCAAAATTTGTATATATATATATATATATATATATATATATATATATATATATATATGTAGATTTGCTTTCGTATAAGCTTATATGGAATGCATGCAGTAGCAAAACTTATTCTGAATACCATGCATATGAGTTCAGTTAGTTTGTTAGGAAGTCAGTTTTTCTTCCAGATGGTTGACCGTTTTCTTAACTCATACGGTTATCATCATTTTCTTCTCTTCTATATATAAGTTCATATGTTAGCATATTGGAAGATGATGTAATCTGCAAGATAGACAGATTAAGTAGATCAAGAAAAGAAAGAGTTAAGCGTAGCCTTGTATTGGAGCTCGAAGCTCATTTTCTTTGTATTCTTCCTTCACAAGATATCAATAAACTCCGATCACCTTCTCCGTGGACGTAGGCATTAATTGCCGAACCACGTAATTGTTCGTGTTGTTTACATTCTGTTTTCAAGAATATTTCGACAAGAGTTTCAACAATTGGCGCCGTCGTTGGGAATCGAACCCACGATCAACGGAGGAGACATCATCGAGTCATTTCGTTTCTTTTGGAGAAATGAATCCATCAAAATTTGAGATGGAAAAGTTCAATGGCAAGAATGACTTCGCCTATGGAAGATCAAGACGCGAAATGTATTGATCCAACATGGTGCGGTTCAAGCAATCGACATCGAGAATAAAGTGAACCGTAAAATAGAAGAGAGGATGATCCGGTTCCAAATCGAAAAATGAAAGAAGAAGAAATGGACATGAAGGCACATAGCATGATCATATTGTGCCTCGGTGATAAAGTTCTTCGCAAGTATCGAAAGAAAGGATGCATAGTTTGGTTCAAGCTCGAATCATTATATATGACAAAATCGCTAGCGAACAGGTTATATATGAAGCGTCTCTCTATTCTCTTAAGTTTTCGATAACAAAGCCATTGAAGATCAAATAGAGGACTTCTGCAAATCAGTTGATGATCTTGAAAGCATAGATGAAGAAATCAGAGATGAGGATAAGGCGATCCTCTTATTACTGAGGTTAGGTATATACCAGATTTAAAAAGAAACCTAATATCATTAGGAATGCTTGAAAAGAAGGGATTTAACTGGGGGTCTGAAAATCGAGAGTTGCATGTTAAAAGGGAAAGGAGATTAATCATGAAAGGCACAAGACACCATAGTCTATACTACCTAAATGCCGAAGTGATAACAGGTGAAAGTGAAATGAACGTGGAAAATGAAACCATGAAATGGCATGCAAGGTTAGGACATGTAGGGGAAAAGGGTTTAAAAGAGTTAATCAAACAGAAAATAATACCCTATGCTATTCGTGCAAAACCTGACCATTGTGAGTCGTGCTTATTAGGAAAGAGTACTAAACTTCCATATCCAAAAGGCATGCATGTTTCTAAATCAGTTTTAGACTATGCTCATGCCGATCTATGGGGGCCTGCAAAATTAGCTACTCTAGGAGGGGCTAGATATTTTCTGTCTATAATAGATGATTTCAGTAGAAAAGTGTGGGTATACACTTTAAAACAAAAATCAGATGCTTTTATTCGTTTCAAAGAGTGGTGTGCTGAAGTTGAGAATCAAAAGAGAGTATCATTAAGATGTCTAAGAACCGATAATGGTTTAGAATTCTTGTCAAAAGAGTTCGAAGAATTCTGTAAAGAAAAGGGAATAAAAAGACACAAGAGTGTTCCAGCTAATCCCCAACAAAATGGAGTTGTAGAGAGGATGAATAGAACCCTTTTGGAAAGGATGAGATGTATGCTTATCTCTTCGGGTTTACGAAAATTTTGAAAGCGAGTCTCAACCGCAGACTTTCTTGATAAATAGATGTCCTTCCTCGCCATAATGTTTAAAACACCGGATGAAATGTGGAATGAACATATAGCCGATTACTCAAATCGAGGATTTTGGAAGTCTAGCTTTGTTCATACCAAACAAAGCAAGTTGCGACTAAGGCATTAAAGTGTGTGATGTTAGGATATCCCATGGTACAAAAGGATATAGATTATGGTGTATTGAACCGTAACTACAAACTAATAATTAGTAGGGATGTCATATTCAAAGAAAACATTATGCCTTTTAAGGAAAAAGCTACTTGTCAAAGTGAAGTAATAGATGTAACCTCGAAATGATACTTAATGATAAAGTTAAGGTGGAGCTTACGCAAGAAAATAAGTCGAAAATGAATTAGAATTAGAAGGAGAAGTTACTCAAGAAACTCGGATCGCCACTAGAAAGTGATGATGAATTAAATAATTACATGCTAGCAGAGATAGAGTAAGGAGAAATATAAAACCACCAAACAGATTTGGGCAAGAGGATATGATTAACTATGCTTTCAATGTAGCGAGAACATTGAATACCAAGAACCGAAAACATATAAGGAAGCAATAAATTCCAAAGATAGAGAAAATTGGATAAAAGCTATGAAAGATGAAATAGATTCTTTACGAAAAATGATACATGGATATTAGTAAAAGACACAGTACATCAAAAGCGAGGGTTGTAAATGGATTTTCAAGAGAAAATTGAAATGATTAATGGCACCGAGTTCATAAGATACAAAGCAAGATTAGTAGCAAAAGGTTTCACTCAAAGGGAAGGTATAGATTTTAATGAGATATTTTCCCCGGTTGTCAAACATTGTTCCATAAGAATTCTGTTATCCTTAGTGACACAGCAGGATATGTACTTAGAACAATTAGATGTGAAAACAGCTTTTTTGAATGGAATGCTGAAGGAGACTATCTATATGGAGCAACCAGAGGGTTTTGGTACAAGGTCAGGAAGGACAGGTATGCTTATTAAAGAGATCCTTATACGGCCTTAAACAAAGTTCAAGGCAATGGTATATTAGATTTGATGATTTTATGATAAGCTCTGGTTTTTCAAGATCTAAGTATGATAGCTGTGTGTATTTGAAAAGAAATGGAAAGAATATATTGACATATCTACTTCTATATGTGGATGATATGTTAATAGCTAGTAAGAGTGAAACCGAGATATACAAGTTAAAGGAAAAGTTGAAGTCAGTTTTTGAGATGAAGGAGTTAGGCTGTGCAAGAAGAATACTTGGAATGGATATTATAAGAAATCAAGAACAAGGGAAGCTATGCCTATTACAGTCAGATTACATAGCAAAAGTGATAAGGAAATTCAAAATGCATGAGGCAAAGAATCGACCGCACTATATCTCGAGAAGAAAGATTTTCGTAACTCGGTGTCGATGTCGAAAAAAGAAAAGGAAGACATGATTTCAGTTCCTTACTCTAATGCAGTAGGAAGCATCATGTACATGATGATATGTACAAGGCGGATCTTGCATATGCCATAAGTGTTATGAGTAGATATATGTCAAACCGGTAGAGCTCATGGGGAAGCTATAAAATGCGTTTCGGATATATAAAGGAACTTGATCGTGGATTAGTTTTGAGAAACAAGTAAGTCATGTAGGAGATCCTTTAATAGGTTTTGTGGATCTTGATTATGCCGCAAATACAGATTGTAGAAGATCCCAAACAGGATACATCTTTACACTATACAATCATCATGTAAGTTGGAAGTCCATGCCGCAATCGGTTGTAGCTTTATCCACTACCGAGGTGAATTCATGGCCATGACCAAGCGTGAAAGAAGGAGTTTGGCTAAGAGGTATGCTGAGTGATTTTGGAATTCGTCAGAAAAATGTTGAGATATTTTGTGACAATCAAAGTGCTTTGCATCTTGCTAAACATCAAGTCTTTCACGAGCGATCAAAACACATTGATATTAGATATCATTTTATAAGAGATATGGTGAACAAAGGACTTGTCGTGATGACTAAGGTGCCTACCGAGGATAATCTTTGCGATGTCTTAACAAAGGCATCGCCAAGAATGAAGTTCAAGCAATGCTCGACCGGTTAAACTTGAATAAATACAAAAGGGACATGAAGGTGATTGAAGCTTATTCTTAGCAAGGTGGAGAATTGTAGATTTGCTTTCGTATAAGCTTATATGGAATGCATGCAGTAGCAAAACTTATTATGAATACCATGCATATGAGTTCAGTTAGTTTGTTAGGAAGTCAGTTTTTCTTCCAGATGGTTGACCGTTTTCTTAACTCATACGGTTATCATCATTTTCTTCTCTTCTATATATAAGTTCATATGTTAGCATATTGGAAGATGATGTAATCTGCAAGATAGACAGATTAAGTAGATCAAGAAAAGAAAGAGTTAAGCGTAGCCTTGTATTGGAGCTCGAAGCTCATTTTCTGTATTCTTCCTTCACAAGATATCAATAAACTCCGATCACCTTCTCCGTGGACGTAGGCATTAATTGCCGAACCACGTAATTGTTCGTGTTGTTTACATTCTGTTTTCAAGAATATTTCGACAAGAGTTTCAACAATTGGCGCCGTCTGTGGGAATCGAACCCACGATCAACGGAGGAGACATCATCGGAGTCATTTCGTTTTCTTTTTGGAGAAATGAATCCATCAAAATTTGAGATGGAAAAGTTCAATGGCAAGAATGACTTCGCCCTATGGAAGATCAAGATGCGAGCTGTATTGATCCAACATGGTCTGGTTCAAGCAATCGACATCGAGAATAAAGTGAACCAGAAAATAGAAGAGAAGGATGATCTGGTTCCAAATCAGAAAATGAGCAGAGAAGAAATGGACATGAAGGCACATAGCATGATCATATTGTGCCTCAGTGATAAAGTTCTTCGCGAAGTATCAAAAGAAAGGACTGCTGCAGCAGTTTGGTTCAAGCTCGAATCATTATATATGACAAAATCGCTAGCGAACAGGTTATATATGAAGCAGCGTCTCTATTCTCTTAAGTTTTCTGATAACAAAGCCATTGAAGATCAAATAGAGGACTTCTGCAAATCTGTTGATGATCTTGAAAGCATAGATGAAGAAATCAGAGATGAGGATAAGGCGATCCTCTTATTAAACGCCTACCAAAGAGCTATGAACACGTGAAGGATGCGATCGTTTTTGGAAGAGGGCACTATATCTTTAGAAGATGTGCGGTTGCACCGTGCAAAAGAACCCGAAAAACACATGAAGGCGGACACGAAGTGTTTCGGAGGTTTGAATATCAAGAAATTCAAACCAAGATGTAAAGTTTTGGTCAAAAGGGGAAGCATTATAATAAACAATTTGAATCAAGGGAAATCAAGAAGTGCTATGAATGCAATAAACCTGGACACTTAAGAAAGAACTGCTACGTGTGGAAAAGGAAGCAGCAAGAATCAAGAAAACTATCTCCTAACAATGCTGACAATGTTCAAGATGTACTGGAAGCCGAAGTTCTTAATGTGATGGAAGGGGATGCCGAAAGTAACTGGATCATGGACTCAGCCTGCTCTTTTCATATGTGCCCGAAGAAAGATCTATTCGACACTTTAGAGCTGGGAGATCAAGGATCTGTTTTACTTGGAAATAACCAGGTATGTCATGTTAAAGGTATTGGAAGTGTTAAATTCTTGATGCATGATAAATCTGTGAAAATAATTACTGAGGTTAGGTATATACCAGATTTAAAAAGAAACCTAATATCATTAGGAATGCTTGAAAAGAAGGGATTTAACTGGGGGTCTGAAAATGGAGAGTTGCATGTTAAAAGGGAAAGGAGATTAATCATGAAAGGCACAAGACACCATAGTCTATACTACCTAAATGCCAAGTGATAACAGTGAAAGTGAAATGAACGTGGAAAATGAAACCATGAAATGGCATGCAAGGTTAGGACATGTAGGGAAAAGGGTTTAAAGAGTTAATCAAATGAAAATAATACCCTATGCTATTCGTGCAAAACCCGACCATTGTGAGTCGTGCTTATTAGGAAAGAGTACTAAACTTCCATATCCAAAAGGCATGCATGTTTCTAAATCGGTTTAGACTATGCTCATGCCGATCTATGGGGCTGCAAAATTAGCTACTCTAGGAGGGCTAGATATTTTACTCTATAATAGATGATTTCGGTGAAAAGTGTGGGTATACACTTTAAAACAAAAATCGATGCTTTTATTCGTTTCAAAGAGTGGTGTGCTGAAGTTGAGAATCAAAAGAGAGTATCATTAAGATGTCTAAGAACCGATAATGGTTTAGAATTCTTGTCAAAAGAGTTCGAAGAATTCTGTAAAGAAAAGGGAATAAAAAGACACAAGAGTGTTCCAGCTAATCCCCAACAAAATGGAGTTGTAGAGAGGATGAATAGAACCCTTTTGGAAAGGATGAGATGTATGCTTATCTCTTCGGGTTTACCTGAAAAATTTTGGGGGGAAGCAGTCTCAACTGCAGCTTTCTTGATAAATAGATGTCCTTCCTCTGCCATAATGTTTAAAACACCAGATGAAATGTGGAATGAACATATAGCCGATTACTCAAATCTGAGGATTTTTGGAAGTCTAGCTTTTGTTCATACCAAACAAAGCAAGTTGCAGCCTAAGGCATTAAAGTGTGTGATGTTAGGATATCCCACTGGTACAAAAGGATATAGATTATGGTGTATTGAACCAGGTAACTACAAACTAATAATTAGTAGGGATGTCATATTCAAAGAAAACATTATGCCTTTTAAGGAAAAAGCTACTGTCCAAAGTGAAGTAATAGACAGAACCTCAGAAATGATACTTAATGATAAAGTTAAGGTGGAGCTTCTGCAAGAAAATAAGTCAGAAAATGAATTAGAATTAGAAGGAGAAGTTACTCAAGAAACTCTGGATCAGCAGCTAGAAAGTGATGATGAATTAAATAATTACATGCTAGCAAGAGATAGAGTAAGGAGAAATATAAAACCACCAAACAGATTTGGGCAAGAGGATATGATTAACTATGCTTTCAATGTAGCAGAGAACATTGAATACCAAGAACCGAAAACATATAAGGAAGCAGTAAATTCCAAAGATAGAGAAAATTGGATAAAAGCTATGAAAGATGAAATAGATTCTTTACAGAAAAATGATACATGGATATTAGTAAAAAGACCTGTACATCAAAAGGCAGTAGGTTGTAAATGGATTTTCAAGAGAAAAATTGAAATGATTAATGGCACTGAGTTCATAAGATACAAAGCAAGATTAGTAGCAAAAGGTTTCACTCAAAGGGAAGGTATAGATTTTAATGAGATATTTTCCCCGGTTGTCAAACATTGTTCCATAAGAATTCTGTTATCCTTAGTGACACAGCAGGATATGTACTTAGAACAATTAGATGTGAAAACTTTTTGAATGGAATCTTGAAGGAGACTATCTATATGGAGCAACGGAGGGTTTTGGTACAAGGTCGGGAAGGACGGTATGCTTATTAAAGAGATCTTATACGGCCTTAAACAAAGTTCAAGGCAATGGTATATTAGATTTGATGATTTTATGATAAGCTCGGTTTTCAAGATCTAAGTATGATAGTCGTGTGTATTTGAAAAGAAATGGAAAGAATATATTGACATATCTACTTCTATATGTGGATGATATGTTAATAGCTAGTAAGAGTGAAACCGAGATATACAAGTTAAAGGAAAAGTTGAAGTCAGTTTTTGAGATGAAGGAGTTAGGCTGTGCAAGAAGAATACTTGGAATGGATATTATAAGAAATCAAGAACAAGGGAAGCTATGCCTATTACAGTCAGATTACATAGCAAAAGTGATAAGGAAATTCAAAATGCATGAGGCAAAGAATCTGACTGTACCTATATCTCAGCAAGAAAGATTTTCTGTAACTCAGTGTCCAGTATCAGAAAAAGAAAAGGAAGACATGATTTCAGTTCCTTACTCTAATGCAGTAGGAAGCATCATGTACATGATGATATGTACAAGGCCGGATCTTGCATATGCCATAAGTGTTATGAGTAGATATATGTCAAATCCGGGTAGAGCTCATTGGGAAGCTATAAAATGCGTTTTCAGATATATAAAAGGAACTTCAGACTGTGGATTAGTTTTTGAGAAACAAGTAAGTCATGTAGGAGATCCTTTAATAGGTTTTGTGGATGCTGATTATGCCGCAAATACAGATTGTAGAAGATCCCAAACAGGATACATCTTTACACTATACAATACTGCTGTAAGTTGGAAGTCCATGCTGCAATCAGTTGTAGCTTTATCCACTACCGAGGCTGAATTCATGGCCATGACTGAAGCTGTGAAAGAAGGAGTTTGACTAAGAGGTATGCTGAGTGATTTTGGAATTCGTCAGAAAAATGTTGAGATATTTTGTGACAATCAAAGTGCTTTGCATCTTGCTAAACATCAAGTCTTTCACGAGCGATCAAAACACATTGATATTAGATATCATTTTATAAGAGATATGGTGAACAAAGGACTTGTCGTGATGACTAAGGTGCTCTTGAGGATAATCTTTGCGATGTCTTAACAAAGGCATCGCAAGAATGAAGTTCAAGCACCGCTCGACCGGTTAAACTTGAATAAATACAAAAGGGACATGAAGGTGATTGAAGCTTATTCTTAGCAAGGTGGAGAATTGTAGATTTGCTTTCGTATAAGCTTATATGGAATGCATGCGAGCAAAACTTATTATGAATACCATGCATATGAGTTCGATTAGTTTGTTAGGAAGTCGGTTTTCTTCCGGATGGTTGACCGTTTTCTTAACTCATACGGTTATCATCATTTTCTTCTTTCTATATATAAGTTCATATGTTAGCATATTGGAAGATGATGTAATCTGCAAGATAGACAGTTAAGTAGATCAAGAAAAGAAAGAGTTAAGCGTAGCCTTGTATTGGAGCTCAAGCTCATTTTCTTTGTATTCTTCCTTCACAAGATATCAATAAACTCCGATCACCTTCTCCGTGGACGTAGGCATTAATTGCCGAACCACGTAATTGTTCGTGTTGTTTACATTCTGTTTTCAAGAATATTTCGACAAGAGTTTCAACAATATATATATATATATATTATATATAATAATGATGATTAGGGATCAAATAGTACCCGAGCCCCAGATAGTATGTAGTACTCAATCTCATCCACTCATCTCATAGATCCTATGGCTGAGATTTTTTCGGACTTTTTAAGCTTAATTTCGCTGATTTTCGCTTCATTAAGGGTAGATTAGTAATTTGATTTGTTAGGTGATTGCGAAAACAAAAAATGCATGCATTTGAACATAATAATGCATTCAAATGAATAAAAAAATGCATGCATTTGAACATAATAATGCATGTTGTTCGAAGCTAACGCCTGGTATGGCACGCCAACACTCTCGTTTCATGCTCGCGCGCCCGTTGGCCTGCATTTTTACGTTTTGTTAAATGCATTGACATGTTTTGATCAATGCATGGACGTGCTTTGTTGATGCATGGACATGCTTTGTTCAACGCATGTTTGTGTTTTAATGGCAAATGCGGTTTATGCTTTGTTCAATGCATTGTCATGTTTTGTTCAATGCGGTTTCATGTTTTGTTCAATGCATTTTATGGTTTCGACGAAAATCTCTCATTCATCCTTCTATGTCAATTCCGTCGTCTCTTTTGTTGATTACCGACGAATTCACCGTGAAACACCGCCATAGCCATCATATTTCTCGATTCTTCAATCATCTATCAAATTTATCTTGTATCTTTTCTCAAAATCCATCAATTTTGTTCTCAAATTTTTTTTTCTTCTTTTTCTTTCTTTCAAAATCTATTGTTTGTTGTTGTTTGTTTATATTGTTGATGTTTGTTTATATTGTTGATGTTTGCCGGTGCTGCCGCCATTGTCCGCTGCCGTTGCCGCTGCCGTCGTCTCCGGTGCCGTCCGTTGCCACCAAGGAGGAGAAGAAGAAGGTTGATTTGATTTGTTCCCATTTTGCCCCTTGCGAAAATTAAAAAGAAAATGAAATAAAAATGAACTGCCACGTGTCAGCTTGTGGTGCGGCCACGTGTTCAAAATGTGTGGTCTAGATTGAGTACTACATACTATCTGGGGACCGGGTACTACGGGAACCCAACCCTAATAATGATTATCTAACTATTTACATATAATATAATATCCATAGTTATTGATATACAATATTTATAAAGTTTGTTTCTAATTTCAATCTCAATTGTCGATGGTTAATGTATACAAATTAATTTATATATTTAGATATAATGTAAAAAAAAAGATATAGGTGTCATTATGACTTTAAAAAGTCTTCAAATGATTTCCGGAAAACAAACATGTATGATATGAATGTAGCATAGCTTCATTTTTGTGACAAAACAATTATTTTTCTCCAGATATATTTGCATAAACACAATATATATATATATATATATATATATATATATATATATAAACAACTTGAATAAATTGCATAAAAAAGAAAAGGAAAATTATCCAATTGAAAAATCAACCAATAGACTAGGATTCATTCTTATAAAGAATCATCATTTACCAAATTAAATAGCATTTACATTTCAATTAGCATGTAGCACTCAATTAATGAAATTATATGCCAATTACGGACAACCTATCAAGTAGGGGTGACTATTAGGGTGCCGGAAAGTCGGGTAACCGACACAAGACCCCTAATTTGTCGAGTGTTGGGTACCTGATTACCCGAAAATCGGGTATACGGGTCGAGTATGTCGATTTAGGTGTTATCGGATATCGGGTATACCCGACGGGTAGTCGGGTATTACCCGATACCTGATTTTTTTTAAGTTTTTTATATTTTTGTATATATAAGTATAGTAACTAATATATTCAAATTATAAGCTAAAAAGATATTATAACTTAACTTAGTTTACTAGTTCCAGAGTCAATGTTATTTTTATTTTATTTTTCTATTGATTCACAATTTTATCGGGTAAACAATTATTGTGGTCGAGAATGATTATGATATTAATTATAAAATAACTATTATTTCTTCATCTTAATTACATATAGGTAATTTTTTTTTACAATATTAAACTGTATATATTAGGTATACTTGGAAAAGTAAAATTAGCATTATTTACTTATTCTCGGACAAAAGAAAAAGTATTATTTACTTATCGAAAATAAAAGTTTGGTTTTAATAAATGTTTGATTTTAGTGGAGAATGAGATTATAACTAATATAACTTAAAGATATTAACACACATAGAATAAAAAATTGTTATGTTATTGCATTATTTATACTAAGTTACTAATTAACTCTACCGATTGTAAATACTATGTTTACTATCTAATTCTATAACCCATATATTATTTATGTTAAATCCTAAAATTATTACATGCATTGTCGATAATGTTAAAATTGTTATGCTATTATATTATTTATACTAATTAAGTTACTAACATTGTTGATAATATAGTTTTATTATACTTAATTTTAACATGTCAAATTTATATATGATAAGTTAATTTTAAAAATAGTATATACCCTTAAATACGTGATATGCTATCATAACTTGGTAAATAGGAATATATAAGTTATATATATATATATATATATATATATATATATATATATATATATATATATATATATATATATATATACACACGAAAAAATAAAATAAATAAACACAAATTTTATCAAATTTATAAATGATAAGTTAATTTTAAAATAACATATACCCTTATATATATATTTATATATAAAAATAGAAATGAAATAGTAATAAAAAAAAACTATGCCTAGAGGGATTGAACTCCAGTCTTGCAACACTAAATGTAACACTAAACCCAATAGGCTAGCACATAAGTTTCGAATATAAACTATAAATATATGTTAATATGCGGGTATCCGGGTACCAGACTTACAAATTCCAGCTTTTCTCAATGTTATCTTGTAAATTGTGTGATTTTTCCTGCATGCTTTTTTTTAATTGTACTTTGACAGTTATATGTACCACATACAGGATACATAACAAGATGTTTGCCTTTAAAGGGGAGGTTTGCTTGACCCTGGTTTGATTATAAGGGTATTGTGTAAGACGATATAAACTGCAATGTATGAGCAGCATATGCACATAACTTAATGAGCAAACAGTTAAAACTATATTTGATTTTTGATAAATTTGTGATTCTCTATTGCTATTTAATTACTAGGATTTTTAGCATCGGTTGTATTCTCTCACCCTCACATTCAATTTCTTCAATTCAAAACTTAAAAGTTTTTTATTTGTAGAAATTGGTTGGTCTATGGATATTATATGGAATGTGCATGACCGAAAGGTTAAAGGCAAAACTGGAGAGGGATTCGAGAGAAAAATGCAATCTTTCAAAAGCACAAGTTGGATTTATGTCAAATAAATAATATATATTATATTTGAAATAAACCTGATCCTAGAATCACTTATTCAGTTATTTGGAATCAATTGAAGTAAATGCTACACTAACCAGGATAAAATAAATTAATCCTAGTTAAAAGACCAAAATAGACTCTGAGCGCATCCCAAATATTTTCTATATCGGGCAACGTCTAATAATGCTGTGTTATATTTAGATGACAATCAGTCAACGTCTTGTTCAAGTGAGATGAAACACACAATAAGAAATTGCAATTTGTAATTAAGATCTAGGAGTTCAACTATTTCATATATTGTAATTCCACCACTGTAAATTGCTTTCCATAGCCAGACCCTCAATGTAATGCAACTCCGTCCATCGTATGATACAGTCATTTCCCAACTCTACATGCTTTGCGACCACAAAAATACATTCTTCAAGTAATGCTTCAAACCAGTAATGTTAAAGACTACAAATCGGTAAGTTTTCTTGACAGAAGGGAACGTACTGCTCAAACTCGAAGAGAATATGTATAATCTCATCTTTACTCGTATTTTATGGAGCGATATATGTGACGTACAAATAACAAAGCAGCACGGAAACCGACAGCTCCAAGCATCAGGAAAAAAAGCATAGCAAACTACAAGCATGATTTACGTTATGGTAGATGCAACATTCTAACATACCACTAATACCATTCATGATCTTCGTCAGCAAGTTGGAAATATGTCAAGGCCACAACGATAAATACAGTGACGATGATGAGGATAATAAAGCCTCTGAACAGAATGTTGTAAATGGTATAAATCTTGTGGCCCTGGACAATAGCAAATATGTAGTAAAGTTCAATATAGATGGTATTGAATAGCAAAAATCCAGCCATAGTCATCTGCGGCAATGCTCCAGGTTGCCAAGGTAGAGGTGGAATTTCTCTAGGATATTTTGTTGTACGGATAAGAGCTTGAAACTTTGTCTTACTATTCTTTCCTGATATAAGAGCACATATGACCACCAAAGCAGTAAAAAGAGCTCATCGGTTGTAGGGGTAAAATACACCAACCAAAGCTAGTAAGAACATAAAAGTCGTCCTGGCAAGAAAAAATGTGCAGTTAATTTCTTCACTGATAAAAGCAGATTTCCAAATCCAACCATCATGGAAAAATTGCTCCAAAACTTCCATAAAAAATGTTTAAACGTCCAAAGACCTACTTACAAGGTAAAGAATTGTGTGCCACTTCCAAGTGCAACAACAAACAAAGAATTGTATTTTAGGGACCTGAAAACATCACCACAAATGTATTTCCACCCAGTTTCTTCTTGATCATTTACTGTTTCCTCGTCACGAGCATATCTTTATCAGAAACATATGATATCAGCTGGAATCTTAATGTATCATGATTTTATTATTTAGAAGGATTATGAAGTTCTTACTTGACAAAATCATTTTTGAGCACTCGCATTAATATACTGGCAGAGAAATCCAGTAAGAAGAAGAACAGTCACGCAATAATTAATAATTGAAAACCAATGGATCTTTAGGTGGCGAGGAAGTGAAGAAGAATGAGAATACTTATCCATAATCTTCTCAAAGGTACATGAGTTTCCTTCCATTTGGCCGAGTACATGGACTAGATGCAGCCACATCAAATACAACATTTATCAGGCATCCAAAAACCCCGTTTACCATACAGTTATACCAACTATATGGCCGTGTAAATTCAAGACAAAATCTCAATCTTGTAACATCCACAATAATGTCCATCTCAAAACATTTGAAGGTACACTTTCAAAGTTCATGAACTCAATAAACACATATCACCTCAACCCACAAAAAGAATATCCAATTCGCATAGCAAAGCTCAGAATCAACACATTTCCAAATAAATTGCAAACCTCCAACACACAAAAACCAAAAAGGTACCGACCTAGAGTTGTGAGACTCCTCTTTAGAAATTTCTCATACACCACAATCATGAGTTATTGATTCTAAGATTTGTAACCAAGTGGAGAGAAATACCACAACTGGGCTTGACTTGCCCCTTATTCTTTTCTTCTGAACTATAGTTACCGAATATGATAGAAAGAATCCACGTATATCAGTGCAGCTATAGTTATTGTTAAATATATAACGTCAGAAATTTAATCACCGTGTAAACACAATAGTGGTTTTACTCTCATTGTGTAAATTGGTTAACACCTCCATTCCAAATGAACTATTCACTATTTTAGTGATCTTCCAATTTAGAAAATCTCACCAAATTAATACTCCCTCCGTCCCATGAATCATAGTTCTTTTCTTTTTGCACGAAGATTAAGAAAAGTTGTATTTTTGTGTGTAAAATGGTGTGTGACACGAAATTCGAAGCATTTTTTAGTGTAAAATTATTTCATTTTCTCAAAACGAGCCAACTTAATGGGACAACCCAAAAAGGAAAACGAGCCAACAATAATGAGACATAAAGAGTACATTGTTTAGCCTGCTTATTGCTCTAGCTAGGCATAGAAGATAAATATACTAGTCGAGTATAATAACTGAGGAAAGGTCTTCAATCTAAACCTCCAAGAATAGAACAAGACCTCATTTACATTAACAACTTGTGTATCATTTGTATAATCTATAAAAGAAACTCATATATATATAAGATGAGACCCAAATGTTACCATATTCCTCAACATGCTATAACCTTAAAGTCATGAAGTTGAGATTTTTTCCTATCCTTGGTTTTTATCCTACGGAGATCTAATGGGGCCTTTCTTATATATCAAAGGGATTCATTTCAGTATAAAATTACTCATCCTGATTCCTGACTCTACTATATATCAAAAGATTGCAATAATCACATGCAAGCTACAATTAATCAAAATTAACACCGAAAATCTACAAGAGTGGTATTTCATCATGTATTTCACCGACACAAACACAACAAAATGCAGTCATAACCAACACTCAAGTAAAAGCAACCCAAGAAGATGAGTACTTCAGCACGTATTTCATCTTATGGGATCCAAAGAGGGAAGAAATTGACGCAATATTTCTCTTTCGTATTCGAGACACCACCTGCCTTATAGCTCGAAGACGAAGGAGTATTTCTCTTTCCAAGCTTGTAGGTTGGGAGGAAAATTTCTTGAATTCTTGTCTGTTTAGGGCGTCCGAACAATTTGGGGGAGCAAAATCTTCAAAATTTCCATAAAATTTTTAGATTCTTCTCTCGTCTTCAGGCTTCTTTTCTCGTCTACGGCTTCTTTTCTCGTCAACAGGCTTCTTCTCTAGTCTGCTGTCTTCGCGAAAATATATTGCTCGCGTTTGTTTTCGAGATGCTGCTCTCGTTTCTGGTTTAGGGTGCGAAGAAGATGAATGAAATAGAGTAGAGAGAAGAATACTATTAATTTTCAATCGAAGAGACGAAAGAAGAAACCAGAAAAAATTAAATATTTTTCTTCTTACTCTCTGTAGAAACAATCTGATACTGCTCTCATCTCCAGGCTTACGATTCTCCTCTGCTCGAGTTTGTTTTGGTGCTTCTGCTCGCGTTTGTTTTGGTGTTTCTGCTCTCATTTGTGGTTTAGGGCGCGAAGAAGATATGAATGTAATAGAGAGAGACGAAATATATTCAAAATGCGTATACTATGGGGACAAATAGATCATTTCAAAATTACAAAAATTTCTTTCGTTTTTATTGAAACTGAAATTTTATAATACTCATTCTGTCCCATTTAAAATGTCATATTTTCTTTTTTAGATTATCTCATTATAAATGTCTCATTCTATTTTAAGAAATAATTATCCCTTCAAAAAATATGGACCCTACCAACTTTTTAATACTTTAATTACTTTATATATTTCTCTTAAATATCCGTACCTAAAAGAAATAGAACACTTTAAGTGGGACGGAGGAAGTACTTCTTTTATAATTATAGATTATGATAATTAATTTGTTAACATTTTTTAATTATTTATTCATAGTTATGACTTGTCGAAAAGTTTTTAATGTGCTCCTCATATAAGATATGGGGGTCCGCATATGGGAACTAGCTTCTCCGAGAAGCCTCTTCTCTGCAGTGGGCCACAAAATTTAACCTTAAATTTTAGGATAAATATCAATTTAAATTTTGAATTATATATATTTTATCAAAAATATCATGAACTTTTAAAAATATCTATTAAAACTAAAATTATCATATTTTGTATCAAAAATATGATAGCTTGGAGTTTTAATTTGTATCAAATATGATAGTTTGGAGTTTTAATAATTATTTTTAAAAGTTCGGGATATTTTGATAAAATATGTATTGTTTAGAGTTTAAATTGATATTTACTCTAAATTTTTATGTTGTATTAATTAAATTAACAAAAAACTAAGGACCACATGTTGCTTGGGGAGAGTGAGTATGCACTACACCCCCATTCCCCATGGAACTTACCAGATATTTTTCCAATGCGCCTCACTATAAATATAAAAGGCCTTGGACTTAAACAAGGTAGGAGAATTCAATATCACACAAGATCTGAAAGTTGAAACGAGCTTTAGTACCATAAATTTATTTAAGCACTTGAAAAACTACGGAACCCCCAAGTGCTCATTTAAATAGATCATACCTAGTTACTTACTCTTCTATATCTAAAATCTAAGCCACACTTCATATTGAAGTTTAGCGAGCCTAGTCTTTAAAATCTAAGAACACTTCATATTAAAGTTTAGTGAGCCTAGTCTTAAATATGTTCTTACTGTAAAGGCTCACTTGTTGGAACCTGAATCACACCAAATTACCTCAGACGTAGTAATTGTTGCGAGTTAACAAATAATTCATCTTGCGTGATATACTGAAAATTGTGGTCGAAGAAGAAGAAGAGGTCTGGGATGAGGTTCCTAAATTCAACATTCAATATGTTGATTGTTGAACAATGATCTTGTCAAGTATGTTGATAGTTAAACAATGATCTTGTCATTATACACAAGTGAAACAGAAGTTGTGTGTCAATAGTGAATGCAGAAGCTTGAGTTTATTCCAAACCACTAAAAAAAATTCGTGTGTTGTTATTGCTCTATTTAGTCTTTGACAAAACTCAGATCTGATTACCATGTAACTAAGGTTGCATTAGTATTGAGTATACAAGCCTAAAACTTTATTTCAACTAAGTGTCAATTGTGCTTCATACAAGTTAAAACGATTATAAACACGTAAAGATCCACGGATTTCCGCATCCAATACATATAAATAGTTATCCAACTAATAAATTAACTAGTTGTCACTAGGTGGATTATCTTTCAGGATTCTTTATCTCTTGTCATCAGAATGACCATTTTTGGCCATGAAGAATTTCAAGTCTTTTATCAGGTTATCCTGATCAGGCTGACGAGATGTTGTACTCATATTTGTTTCCCACACACTTGATCAGCCTCATGACTTGACCAGATTCGCTCACGAGACCAACATATATGATAAGCCATTAATTTTTTTAAAAACTATAAAATCATTAGTGATATCAATTTCTAATGATTTTCAAACTGAAGATTCATATTTTAATATAAGATAGTATAGATAATAGATAATAATCCTTCCATTATATTTAACTTTGTTCCTTTCTTTTCATATGTTTATTTAGAAGAAGAATATAAAGTGATTAGTTTTCTTGGCTTAGCTCAATTAATTACAAGTTAGCAAATTTAGAACAAGAATATAAAATAATTAAAGGCATAAAAAGTTGCTATGACTCATACCTTTTGAAGAATATCTTTTTTTTTAAAGTATGTCAAATATAATGTAACACCAATAAAATTAATATATGTCGAGTTAAATTGTAGTCTAGGGTAGAATATTTCAGAGACTTTTAGTATTTATTACTCCTCCGTCCTACCGGCTTGGGCGTTTTTTGCACGGGAATTAAGGAGAGAGTGTTTAGTGTTTAAATTATATTGGTAATAAAGTTGTTTATGTGTTCGGTATATATATTTTTATTTTATTTTATTTGACATTTACATTTATTTTTTTACTCAATAAATTTATTTTAAATTATCCTTAATTTAATTAGCTTATTAAAATTAATTTAATTTTTTTTACTGAAACGTGAAAAAAGGCGACGGCCTTTGATTTTCTCCCCCATTCCTGCATTTCAATTTTCAATCCTTTAATTATGTATTTAAAACATAAAGAAAATGAAATAGTAGCAAAAAAAATGAAACAGCCACCAAACTTCAATGTTAAAACAAACTGAATTCATTTCAAATTTGCCTCAAATTTTAGGCGCCAAACTTACAAAATGCAGCCACCAAACTTACAAAAAAAAAGCACAAGGTGACTAATTCAAATTCCCCACCAAGTATGTAAAATCTGAAAATCCATACAAGTCTATAAATAGCATTACGAAGCCATCATTTAGCTCTACACTACTTTGTAAATTTGAAGAAATGAGAGGAGAGATTTGTCAACGTAAAAGAGAAATCAAGTCGTCTAATTCATCATCTGAGGTGCATCGATGACAAACCACCCCGAGGCAAGATGAAGGAAGCTCAACTCAAGTTCGGCATCTCACGTCAAACTGTTACTCGGCTATGGGGGGCTGCAAAAAAACAACAAGAAAATGGTGAGATGATACATCTTGTGAGTGGTAAGATCAATAACAAAAGAAGAAAAGAAATATTCCTTGACATCACCTTGGTATTATCTTTGGATTACACAAAGAGAAGCACAATTAGAAGGTTAGCAGTGGGTTTAGGATGCAGTAAGAGTACTATGGGGAGATGGGTGCTTGCTGGAAAAATAAGAGCAAACACATCTGCCCTTAAACCAGATTTAACAGCCCCTAACAAGCTCTTAAGGTTGGGATTCTCTCTTGAAGCCTTAGAGTTGGATAGGATTTTTAACAAGATCAAATTTAGGAATATGCACAATACGATGCATATTGATGAGAAATGGTTTTACATAATAAGAGGTTCACATAGGTTTTACTTAGCCCCGGATGAACCCGAGCCACATAGGACCTGTAAGAGTAAGAAGTTCATTGAAAAAATAATGTTCATGTGTGTTGTAAGCATGCCATTATTTGCAGACAATGGAGAAGTCTTATTTGATGGAAAAATAGGTATTTTTCCATTCACAAGTGTCCGACTGAAACGACGATTGGGTTGGAGCATCCATGCCGCCGACGAGCCCACCGCTCACATATATCATCGCGGTGAGGGAGCGGCGAGGATTAATCCATCACGATGAATCCGGGTGTGGGGGGTCAGATTTAGAGGTAGAAGTCATCGATTGGAGGAGAGAGGCAGAAGATGGGAGTGGAGAAGTGAGGAGGCGGCGTGAAATTGAGGAGGGAGAGATTATGGTTCTGAATATGATTAGGGCAAATGTACCTAGAGAGAAAGAGTAGGCGGCGTGCAATTAAGAGGGATAGATTAGGGTTGTGGAAATGAGTAGGAAAAATGTACCGAGAGAGAGAGAGGGAGGTATTGGGTCATGTTCAGTGGTGGTTACTAATTGGGCTTAATTAGCCAATAATCACCCAATTAGTTACCCGTTAATTGCAATTAAAATCCCTTATTTTTCTTAATTATTTCTATTTATAAAACGATTCAAGCTTGGGACGACTTAAAATGGTATCTGACTCAAATTAATTGGGACGGAGGAGTATAAAAACAAAAGGATTGGGAAGAAAAGCAATAAAAATAAATGAAAATGGGAAGAAGCATCTACTACGTGAACAAAAGACTGATGCCGTCGGCACTAATTCACCTTTCAGTTTCTCTCTGGTCTACGAAGAAGGAAAAGCAATAATAAAGTTGAGAGTTGGCAATTTAGGTCTGGACGCTGGAAATGGTATCGACGGAGGGTTGGTGCCAATCACAAGAGCCTTTCTGGCTTCTTATTACGACAAGTATCCTTATAGTCCGCTATCCGCCGAGGTTTCCCGTCTTTCCGACCAGATTTATGCGATGGCTACTGATCTTCTTAAGGAGTCCCCGCCTGTCCAAGGTCTTGCTCTCTTTGATCCTCCTCAATTATCGTTAGTCGTTACTCTCGATTTGTCTCACCAACTGTACTGCTCATGTTGAATCAGGAGAAAACTTACTGATTCAGGAAGCTGAAAGCGAACCTCCGCATAAAGTTGATGAAAACATGTGGAAGAACCGAGAACAGATTGAAGAAATCATTTTCTTGTTGGAAGTCCCTCACTGGCCTAGAGCGGTGAGATACGAATTCCCCCCTTTCTTTTAAGTAAGTTTCGTTTTCGGCTCATGAATTTGCATCTAACAGCTTCAGCAACAAGCAGCTGGTGAAGACGAGGACCTTGCTTCCGTTCTTCCGAGACTTCAAGACAAGTTCAAATCTACTCTCAAGACCCTCGAAGGTTTCCAAGCCAGAAATTCCGACTTCGTATTCAACACAGGTATACCAAGTTGGAGAATGATCTGTTGTGCAGCATTTTCAACACGTTACTCCAGTAAGACTATCATCATTAAATATTGCAAGCTTCACGACAGTCCTGACTAGAAGAATGTTTTACATGTCTAGGAATTTATGAATAATTTGATTTAGCATTGTTCTTTCTTAGAAGCTGAAGCTCCTTACTGTTTCCAACTAAACAATGTGATTAATGTCACCAAAGTATTATAAGACGTCACTGGAAATGCTTTTTGAGGATATTGATCCCAGTTTGTTGTTAATCTCAGACAAGTGAAATGTATCGTTTAGCTTTCACTAAATAAAGTCATAGTGGTTCTTTGCTTGAATCCTTAACTGAGCTAGTTGTTGGGTAATCAACACTATCAGAGGTATAACAATGTTGTTGTTTGAAAGGGACTTGAACTCGTGACGATTTAGAGACTCAGGTTATTATGCTAAGCATAGACAAGCAGTCAGTAGCAGTATTCTTGATCCGTGTGTTGAATGCAGTTATGACCTATATGCCACAAGATTTTAGGGCACTCTAATCAGGCAGCAGAGAGAGCGCTGAGAGAAACAAACAGGCTGCTGTTGATGCTTTAATCAGCTCTGGTGGAAGCATACGTGATAATATGCTCTGCTGTGGAAACAGCAGATGGAAAGGTGGGATTTTGTAGCTTCCATCTCTTTGTTGGAACCCAAAATGACTGGTTGGATCTCAATACTTGTTTATGCAGGAGGAGGCAGTTAGCCGAGCTTGGTTCTGCAACTGGTGTTTATAAGACGCTGATGACGTACTTGGTTGGAGTACCAGAAGTATGTCTCAATTCACTCGATGCAGCCGCAAAGTGTTGTTTATCCTTTTCTGGTGTTGAGTCCTAGCCATTCATGTTCTGTGACTTCGTCTTTTGTATTTGCATTTGATCTTTGCAGAGAATTTCATTTTTTCTTTTCATTTGGGTTATCGGTCTTACTATGGGTTAAGTGTTGCAGGTTTTGATGGATTTTGTGAGGCAAATAAATGATGATCAAGGGTATACACTTGCATCTAACAGATCTGCTAAAGACAATAAGTTCTTTACTTCTTTTATCACTGAGCCAATTATTTGAAGTTCAGTGGGTCAAATAGCATTACATCCGATTCTGTTCTGAACTCAAGTTATCACCAGGCCCATGGAGGAGCAGCGACAACGATATGGACCGCCTCTATATAGTCTTACAAGAATGGTGCACAATATTAGACTGCTCCTTTCTCTGCTTTGGGGGCGTCTTGAAACTGTAAAATTGTGAGCTTGCTAAGGTTCTTATACATTCAGTTTTTTAGCTTATAACATGCTGAAAGTCTGGTAATGTTTTTGTGGCATTTCTATAATTTTCAGGCAGAAACACCAAATTTCTGTTTTGGAAGAAGCAGCTAACGTCTATACTTCTGAGTTTGAAACCTTTATCAAATTTATTGGGTACTGTGTATTCTTTCACCTGATCAGTCTATTATTTGTATGCCTCTAGTAATATTCATTTACTTAAATATGGTTTTCTGGTACTCTAGGAGAACTAAATTATATCTTTCAGATCAAATTTGTATTTTTTTTTTTTTGGCATCTGTTATCTTTTTTTTATTTGAGATTAACATTTTTTGGCACTCTGATATCTGTTTTACAGGGAAGTTTTCTCAAATTCCCCCTTTTTTATTACTGCAGAAGATGCTGGTGCATTAGCAGCCAGGTCTGCCCTGAAAATGTGCCATTGGTTGAATTTGTGCAAATCCTTTATTTTTTGGGGCATTTACAGATTGATGTGTGCAGGAAAAATGATGAGTACAAGGAAATAAGCATTCCAGCAGGGGAAACTCATGAGGTATGTTTTCTAGCACATGCTCCAGATCTATAGCTCAATGAGCGCTGGCCTAATGCATCATATTATCTCATCTGCATAGACACATAGATTCAGATTTTCTTTCACTCTTTATAATTCAATTTGGAACTTCGTTTCTGCATCACACCCTCTGCATAAGAGCCAAGTATTGTTTTAGCCACCAGTAGGAAAATGATTTTTAGCCAAAATGACCAAAATACCCTTGAAAACGAGGGTGCCACATTATTCGGTAGTAGCTGCACTGCACAAACGTGATGACCCGGAGAAATTAGGTTTTAGATATTTTTAAGGGCATTTTGTCCATTCACCCCAAAAGTAGATAAAAACCATCTAAAAGGGTTATTTTTTCATATTGTCACTGTGGAATAATCTAATTAAATTACCATTTCTAATTAGTGAAATTATCCAGTGAAAATTTAAGCAAAATTCGGCTTGATTAATTAGTGATTTAGCTGTCCTTTTCTGCCTCAATGAAGTTTTTCTGTTCTTTTAGGTGACTTTAACAGTGGAGTCAATAAATTCATACATTGCTTGGGATTTCTCACTGGTGCAGGGCAAATTGAATCTGGTATCTTCTTCAAACTTTTGCTAGTTATTAATGTTGTCTCGTTTTAGCATTTTTGTAAATTGTGTTTCACATACTTAATGGGTTCCTTGGATAAGCTTCCTAAAAAGTTTGAAATCGACGAGCAAACATGAATATATGATTTTGGAGTATGAACGAAACCGAGCAAGTGTAAATAATGGACTCAATAATATTGTTTTTTTTCCTTTTAATAATGTTCTGGCAGGACATTGGATTCAGTGTAGAATGCATTGATCTCTCTGGAAGAAAAACTGTAAGCTCTTGTGTTTTTGCAACTCAATTCTTAATATTCACCCTTTGTTTTGCATTTTATGTTACTTTCTCCATTGCTCCTTCTGTATTCCTCTTTCCCTTTTTCAACTTGATTTTGACTTTGATTTATGGTTTGGACCTGGTTATTGCTGAACACTAGTTGATCTTGCCTTATCGGCGTTATGAAGCTGATCAAGTGAGTCTTGCTCTTTTTTGTTAATAATTTCAAATACTGTTTTGTGAAAGTTTCAAAAGTTTTGACTTCTTTGCAGGGTAACTTCTGCACATGCGTGTCCGGAGACTACAAGCTTATATGGGATAATTCATATTCAACCTTTTAAAAAGGTTGGTAACATAATTATATCAAAACAAATTTTCCAGTTGCCACCATTATAGTTAATATTTGTCACTGAATACAGTTTGCTGAATAATAGTCTCTCATGCTAAATTGATTCAGTACCTTGCTTCATGTACATTCTATGATGTCTTGTTGAAGCATCTTAGGACACATGCTGCTAATAATAATTCAAAACAGAACTAATATCCAGCAGCTCCACAACGCTGGCACCTATAAGGCTATAACTAATGCAAAAATGAATCTGTGGTGTATCACAATCTTTCACCACTTAGATCATAAAAGCATTTAAGCGAATCTATTGTTTGCTGTTTTCAAATTCTATTGTTCAGTATCTCCATCATAATTTCTTAAGTTGGGCCATCAACTTACATAAGATGTACCCGTTACTCTGTTGATCTTAACATATACTTGCTTCAAAATGAATCAAAATGTTCGGGGCATATGATATCTTTCTGACCATGTTTCCCCACCTCCTTTGAGCTTTTTATCGTGAGTCCTCTTACCAATTTTGGTGAATCTGAAGTGGGTGATTGCACGCACAACTTAAACGTATCCTTTTCTTTGGCTTGGGCTTGAGCAGGTCATACGATACAGGGTGGACTGCATTCCTCCAGTTGTACCTGCTGCAGATCAGTAAATCACAAATGCTAGTTCTTTTTATCAACGTGTTTCTTTGTGGACCTGGACATGTACTTGAACTTGTTCTAATTCTGCTGGCACAAGTTGGTCTGGTTTTACATAGGTGTATTAGTGGCCCACGATGATGTAATTTCTCAGTTTTTATCTTTTTTTTCCTTCTTCTTTCCAAACGTGATTTGTGTTGTATCAGTTATTTAACCCTTTTTGGTGCTTGAGAGCTGTGTATATATCAAAAGATTCCTGATTGGCTCCTAAATGATAAGTTGTTCATTACGGAGAAGTAATGTTGTGCATCTTTCTTTATTGTGGAAGTGTATGGGTTAATACTTTGGGGCTTGTGAATAGGTAATGTGGGAAGGTGATGCGAGTCCCCATTGTTTGCAACTATGTTATGATGTATAGAGAGGCAAGGTAAATGTAAATGGGTAATGTTCCCCAAAACAAGTTTGTGAGCAGTAAAAGGAAGAGTAGTGACATACATTATAAGATGTTTGTAGAGAAATGAAAAGAAAATGCAGGCAGGTAGCTAACTATTCAATGGAGGTGGGAAATGGCCGCCACGCAGAAGCAGTGAGCAAGCAGAGATCCTTCCAGCCGAGTTTGAGGGCGCCGTTGTCCTCAACCAACGTGTAACCATCGGAAGGAACATCCCTAGCAGGAGTGTAGCTTGGGCGGCAGCGTTGCCTGCGAGAGATATACCCTTGAATCCAGACTGCTGAAGCTTCTCCTCCAGTTGTTGAACTTTGCCTCACCGCTCCTTGATGGACCGCCCACACTCAACACATTCCTGATCTCCT
Source organism: Salvia rosmarinus (assembly GCA_036937905.1). NCBI lineage: Eukaryota > Viridiplantae > Streptophyta > Magnoliopsida > Lamiales > Lamiaceae > Salvia > Salvia rosmarinus. Next base: position 64,074,307 of record CM072818.1, on the reverse strand, counting down.
CGACAATAACTGTTGCTCCACAACATGCCTTTCCTCGCTTTCTTCCCATAACAAGCTCCCAGCGAATCAAACAGTGCCGAGTAATAGTGGATTGCTTCCACGAACCTCCCAGAAAGGAACCCGCATGACTCAGGTCTTGCTCCACCACCGTCACCACCTTGGGAGATAATCTGCCAATAGACATACATATACATATTATAAATAGTAGATAGATAGATTGATATCAAATGAGCGCAACTAAACCAGTGACAAGATATAGATACCTCTGCAACAGGCCAAGAGTGTTGGCGTCGGAGCCAGTGACATCGTAGAGCGAATGCTGCAACCAGTGAACAGCAACAGCCTCCCTCTTGCCGATATTGAGCTTGTCAGGGTTGAGGTTACCAACTTTGTCAGCGAGGGGGCAAAACTCGAACGGCAATCCCAATTTGTCGGCAAAATCGGAGAGGCGCTTGCCAGTGGCTTGGAGGGCCTCAGTGGAATTGCCCAAACCGGTGAGGCGGACGAAGGGAGGTCCACCGGGCCTGGATGCCAGTATGTGGAAGAGGCCCGGCCACTGCAGACCCTGCATTATGTCCAGGTCTATTATGTGCACTCTATCTTCCCTCTCGAACGCCTCTTGAATGGCCTGGTTGGCCGTGAAGTGCGAGAACTTGACGAAGGGGCTGATCCCATTGAACACTTGGAACGCCGACGCCAGCTTCTGCCCGTGCGGCACCGTCGGCAGCGCTGCGTATATTCCCAAGCAAGAGCTCACTATTCTAGCGGACATTGCCTCGGAGAAGTAGGCCGCCACGCGCTGGGCGGACGTCCCGAACGGGGTCGCCACTTGGGAGATTTCCAGCAGCATCCTGTTCGCCTCCTCCAGATTGTCGCCTGATACTGCCTCCGCACATTGCAGTAATAGAGTCAGGAGGTGGAGTCCTTGCTCATCTTTCTGCTGCTGCCGCATTTCCTCTTTCCTCTCCCTTATGGTTTCCAAGGCGGTTGAGGGGGAAGTTGATGGGCTCTTCTGCTGCTGCTGCTGCTGCTGCTCTTGTGGCTGGCTCTCCGGCTGAGGAGCCACGTCGACTGTCAGAGGAATATTATTCATATTGTTCTGAAGGAAGTGCGTGTTAGCGGAGGACCAGTCATTCAAGTGGTCGGAGCTAAACCCCTGACCCTGGGAAAGCAATAAGTTGCTGTTGTTATTGAGCGGCGGTGGCGGTGGCGGCAGCGATGCCTTTCTCCTCCTGTCGTCGGGAGCAGGAGTGAGAGAGCGGAGCCTCTGCTCAAGAAGTGCGGCGAGGTTGGGGTTGCAAGGGTGGATGATCTCTCGGACGTTGAGGATGAGGTGAGGGATGGAAACGTGGTTGGAGGAGTGGATGAGATCTCTGATGATGCCGTCGATCCATGCTGTGGTGTCCTCCATGGGAGGCTGCAGGTTTCTGTCCGGAGGGAATAGCGGCAGGCCGGAGAATACACACACCGAAGGCTCGCTTTCTTGACACTCTACCAAATTGCTCGAAAAGCCTGACCCAGATCCCGACTTCATTAATATATTGGCCGATGGCACCATCATCGTCGTCATATTCGTGCTAGTGGAGTAGTTGGGTATTGGATTAGGACCAACATTGACCACCGCTGACGACGAATAATCACTATTTCCTGTTCGCCGAGAAATTAACCTAGCGCCGTTGCTGCTGCCGTGGAACTCCATCTCCGACGCCGCCCTCTTTCTCACCAACTTGCCTTGAACCGAAGAACTCATTAGGGCCACCTCTTCGCCGCCACAGCTGCCGTAGCTGTCACCCTCACCCACTAAACCAAATGCTTTTGCCGCCATAGATTTTTCTTAACTCTTGATTCACTTTACCTCTCTCTATCTATACCAACATGGAAGAGGCTTAATAATTATATATTAATGTGATTGATGATGGACGATAGTCTGCGTTGAGATGATCCAAGAAGATAGAGGCGCAAAAGGTTCAGACACCTACATTGGGATTCTGTGGTCTTAACTCTCTCCCACGCCCCTCTCTTTCTTTCTCTCTCTCACACACACACACACAAACACACGCATATAAGCACACACACTCAAACACAACATGTAGATACAAGCAGAAAACTACTAAACCCAGCACAACCTTCTAGGGCTCGCATTATATATCTACGAGGGAGATAAAAATAATGCCGGTGCCCATTTTTTAATTAGATATATAATTTTGGCAGTTTCAAGTACGAGGCTTTCCTGATGAAGATATTAGAAATATTAATGGCGGATAGTTTTGAACCTGAGGTTTTGATGGTGGTGGGATGAAATGACGGACGATTTGATGATTTGATTCATTTTAGCATTGTGTTTTCTGTCTTGGAGCTTTTGACTTTGTGTGGAAACTTCCAACTTTGCTTTTGCCATTTTCGATAATCCTCGAATGCCTGCGACATCGAGCTCGCCGATTTTCTATCTGTATTTTGATTTCCAAAGAAACAGCTTATCTTTTTCTTTTTCTTTTTATTAAGGAAAATCCACAATCACTACATACGATGCATATTAGATAAACACCACGTTCATGTGCAATAACCTGTAAATCATATAAGTAAAACAAATTAGAAAAATCAAGTGTGACATGTTAAAATATAAAGACATCTCAGTCACAAGAACCCACTTTAACTATTGAGGGACATAAACAGTTTATCTTGTTATTACTATTCCTCTCACACTCGATAAATACACGTCGTATGCTTGTGTACCTCATTGTGTACTCGCAACAGCGAAAATTAATTTACTCTATACTTTCCTAAAATATTCAGGGTGATCACCCTATATTATGATAACGTTGTAACATTTTTACAATAATATCACACGATTTAAATTTTGACAATATTTTTGCAAAATGTCCTAATGTTTAAAACTAGCAAATGTATATATAATATTTTTGCAATAATGTCACAACGTGCAAAACTAGACAAATTTCACATAACGATTCAATATTTACAATCAATATATAATAGGATTAATAAAAATTAATGTCATCTCATTCTCATATCTTATTTGACACCATTATATTCTTCCATTCTTATTTATCTAAATTATTTATTTAATGTCTTTTAAATTTTAATTTTAATTATATTAAAATATATCATCTCACATTGATTTCTAATCATACTCCACCAATTGAACAACTTATATATATATAATCAATGCATATTCTTTCATCCTATAATTATTTTACACCATTAATTTAATTTGGTTAATTAATTAATTAGATGGCCAAATAAATTGTTATATATTTTACAATAGTTATATTTTTAAAATTTTAAACTATCCATGTAATGCCACCTTATGGACGAATATATTATATTTTTTAATTAATTATATAATCATCATTTGAGTTGAACCCAACACGCTTTATTCAAAAAATCCAATTTATTAGTTTCAAAGATGAAAAGAAGAAAAAATAATATATCTAGGCAAGCGTGATGCTATAATTAGTTTATACTCCTCCGTATCGGTAATTAGCACAACTTCCATTTAAAGCCGTCTCATTAATTGCACATGCCAAAATGGTAAAGATTAAACCCTTAATCTATTTCTTCTCTCTCATTCACGCCTCTCGAGATTCTACCTCTCTCTAATTCTATTTCTCTCTACTTTATTAGCATTAAATCATGTGGGACCAACACCATTAAACCCCTTAATCCATTTTTTCTTAATATTTGTGCAAAAAGTGTTGTGCCAATTGAGCTGAGACGGAGGGACTAATATTTTGTATTGGTCCACAAAGTAAAACTAACACGAAATTGAATTTGTTCTTTTTGTCTAATATTATAAGTTATAAGAATATTTTAAGAGAGTGTTTTTCTATTGTATTTCTCTATTTAGTTTATAAATAGAGATTGGACGTGTTGTTACGGGATAATTAATAGTTGATATTAGTTATATAAGATATAACATTTAATATATTTTAAATTTTAATTTTACTAATGTAATTACTCATCACATATCGCTTACTAATCATACTCCACATATTGGACATTAATCTATATAAAAAATTTAAAATCTATCTATGTTTTCTCATCTCACAATTATTTCACACCCTAGTTTAATTTGACCAATTAATTAATTAATTGCTAAAAAAAATACTTATATTTTTATTGAAAATTAATTTTGAAAGTTTAATTTGCTTAAGGTTACTTTAGTCAATAATATTTAAGTTTGTCAAATAATGTAAGTCAATATAGGTTAGAGCAATGAATTAGCAAATTGCCCTTTATAATCAGACTCAAACCTATATAAATAGTTGTGTGTATTTTTTCATCCCACAATTCACAATTATTTTGTACTAATTGGTCAATTGACTAATTAGTTGGCCAAATAAATAGGTATATATTTTAATTGATCAAATTTATTTAATTTTTCTAATATTATTTTTAAATTGAAAATCTAAAAATAATTGGATATATTTTGTACAATTTTTTTAAATAAATTTCGATACTCATATTGATTTTTCATGATATTTCACTTGCTAAAAAAAATTGAAATAAATAGTAGTGATCAAATTTTCATTGATAGAATAATCAATTATAATAATATATAATTTGTAAATTTAAACGAATTCATGTAATCAGTTGATATTAGTATATGAGAATGAGGCGAGAACAAATAGTAAAAATAGTTTTTTATTTGTGGCAATTGCATGAATATAAGTCCCAAACATGTCCACACATTGATGAATATATTTACTAGAAATTTCTCAATTTTTAATCTATTGGAGCAATATATATTTATTAATTATATATTTCGTAAATGTTAATGAATTTGGATATTTAGCAGATATTACTATACGAGAATGAGATGAGAACATGATTTTCTCTATTTGTGTGTCTTTTTTATTTATATTATTTTGATACAAAAATAGACATTATAGATAGGTAAATACATTAATCGACATATCTACGTAAATTTTTTTAATTTTAATCTTTTATTTATTTATATGATTTATTATTAATAATTAACCATGTAGTATTCAACCTTTTATTTTTGTGTAAGAATGTCTTATACAAGTTTTATGTGTTTAGGAAATAATACCGTCATCCTATTTTACCTTTTTATTTGGAATTTTTAATACCCAATAAGAAAAAAGAAAAAGGAAGAAAACAAGAAGAAAGAATTCTCCACATTCTTGTTACTACCCTTGAGATAAAAAACTATAAAATTTTCAGACCTTCAAAGCACGAAGGAAAAAATGGCAACTTTCAAATTTTTCTTTGTTCGTAAAGTAACAGTATTTACATGATACTCAAATATATAATGGAATGGTTGTATGCAAAGTTGGCTTAAATTAATAACATTAAATCGGGCATCGATCACCAAAATAATTAACTAATAACATGTTGTAAATACCAACGAGTAATATATTGGATAATTGTAATGTGGTTTTGGATCTTAATATTAAACTGTTATATGTATTTTATTTATTAAAACATATTTTTTACTAGTCTATTTTATTATAACAAATTTCACATTTCATTTACACGAATAAGCAATACTGTTAGAATTGAAAGAGTTACACCTGGCGCACCAATTAGATTGGTCGTTTTTACTTTTTAATGAATTTGTAGAATTCAATCTTATTGGAATTTATATTAATAAAGACATTTATTTGTCTATTGTATTTGTTATTAATTATTTATGTACTTTCGATAAAGTCCTTAGACCATGATAAGTTATAAGATATGGTCACGCATATGATGGTGATTATGAAATATGTCTTTGAAGCTTTGGTCTTAAAATTAGTTCCGAGTGAAATGACTATTCAAGACAGGACATTGAATTGTTGGAAATAACTCGCACGTATGATACACACTTATAAGATGAGAATATTGTGTTTCATCAATATTAACGTAGTTGACGTAAGTATATATCGTGGGTGTTTGTTAGAGAACAAGTAATCGAATCGACCGCTAGAAATTTTATATGGAATTCATTTTATCGAAATAAGAATTTCTTATATATGATAGTACATGATTAGTCCTTTGACTTGAGACACCATGGTAATCTTGTATGAGTTCTATTTCATTTTGATATATTATCTGATTGCTAGACAATCGTTAAAGATTTTATGTTGGATGCGATATGAATAAATATGGAGATTAATGCGTGGTCGATAAAGAATCTATTACTTGTTTAAGACGAGAGAATTTCCTCAGATTTTTCATTGTTCATAACTCAAGACATTGGCGAAGCACGATGAATAATGATTCATTAAAGAGTTATTAATTTGAATGAAAATATTGTTTTGAGTTTTCGATTTAATTTCATACTCAATATCCAATTTGGAGATTAGATAATAGAAGGACCGTACGTGTATGACGATTCATATTTAAAATAGGTTTACTCGCTATTTCACCTAGTGCTAGGTAGCCATGCTACTTGCTAGATATTCCCATGGATTATAGGTTCTTGAAATTACGGAGTTAATTTCAAGCGAATTAATTTATTGGATAAATTAATTGAATAAATGTTATTTGTTTAAGTTGTAATTTGTTACAAGCCTATTACTGGTACTAGTTGTGAACCTAAGAGGGTCACACACAAAAAGCTAGAACGAATCAATTGAATTGATTCAATAGTTGAATCCGATTAATTAATGATGATTAAATAATTGGGACTTGTTCTAATTAATGTGTTAAATTAGATATTCAATTAAATTTATGTAGTTGAATATAATTGGATTAACAAGTCTAATTCTATATTAAATTAATTAGATTAATTTAATTAGATATAAAATCTAGAAAATCAGATTATATATATATATATATATATATATATATAAATGTTGGATTAAAAAAAAAAAAAAAGGAAAAAGAATGCAGACGTTTGTAAAAGGAAACGTGTGTATGTTAATGATGAATGTTATTATTATTAAATAAAGGAAAAACGTTTTCCAATAATGATTGATATTCATTATTCTTTTATAAAAAATGCTGCACGTCTTTTTCATTTTACTGGGTTTTTTAGATTTTATATATACAAAAAGTAGTGTTTGGTTTTGCTAGCGAAAAACTATTCATTCGATTCGTTCTACAAAGTGTGGACTTGATAGAGGGGAGACATTTGGATCCCTGCGAGTTTGGAGGACGAGCAATCGATTGCTTCTCATCCCTTCATCAATTGGAGTGCGAAAAAGGTATGCAATGATTCGATCATTCTAGCCTTACATCATGTTAACGTGAAGTCGTTAAAATCGTAGGAATGAAATAATCGTTATTTCATTTATTAGTTCGAAAAATTTTAATTTTCGCTGCGTTTTTCGACCCGATCCTAACAAGAATGCCACATTTAGATTACATAGTAAGTCGTTCTAGAATATTTACACTTAAGTGTAATACTATATCTTAACATTTCAATCTGTACGACTGAAAATTTTGTTATATCTATTTTTATTTTGAGTTTGTTAACACTTTTAAGAGAAATAATACTATTGTTGTTGTTGTTGTTGTGTGAAAATGGTGTAAAAACATGAGTCAGCCTTGTATCCAGAATATTAAATTTGATAATCATATTAGATTAGTTATGTATACTAAAAAATTGGATTGAAGCAAATTACCATATTATTATTCTAAAAAGAAACGAAACTGATATATAATAAGAATAAATAAATAAATAAAAACCCTAGACGGACAGGTTGAAAAAGCAACACATGCAATACCTTATATTAATTGATTGGTGATTAATGGGAAGTAATCAGCAGTAATGATAGTTTCTTTGATATCATCAAAAGAATCACCTGTCAACAGCATATCCAAAGAGAGCATATTAATAACATCATCCGCCACAGCCGACATGCCGATTTCAATATCCAAAAATGTCGAATTAATTGGTTCAATAATGCATATATGAGTAATAATGAAATTAGTGATAATGAAGAACTGACAATTCGTGATGTCAGGTCGTTATCATCTTGATACAATAACGATCAAAGACGAATATGACATAATTTTTTTTGTATTGATAAAACATGATAACGATACGAAAAATTTAAATCAAAATTAAAAGATAAATTAATAGAAACATATAGAATAATAATTAAATATGTATAATGCAACATGGAAATTGTTGTGTTATATGATCACAATATGACATTATCGTATATTTATTGTATCGACACGATAAGGACATTAATACAAGATTAAATTATTAATTTTGTAATCGCATTATGAAGTGAGAATAGGTGGCATTATGAAGTGAGAATAGGTGAGGGGAGCAGGTAGAGAGAGAGAGAGAGGGAGAGAGGACGTGACAAGCGGAAGAAGCAGGTGGGTGGTGTAAATGTGATGGGAGAAGAGAAGTAAGCTAAGCTGTCCAAAACTCATTTACCTAGAATACGCAAACGTAGCGTTTGACATTTTGCTTTCAACGGCATCATCCTTTTCCCCTTTTGGTTCTATTTATTTGGTCCTTTCTTGCCTTTTGTCTCTGTTTGACTCTTTTCACATCTCTTAATTAATGAATCAATTGCATTGCACCTATATCTATGCACACACCACGTTCTACTACTTTTTTCTCTCCTCATCTATATCTATATCTATATACATTCATTCTTACTAGTGTAGCCATAGCTTTTTGGGGAAAAATAACAATTGTACGTCTGAAAACACTGAACTGGCACAGTCTTTAAGGAAAAGCTACCCACCTAGCTCAGGTTTTGGATCCAACTTCCGGACTGATTTTTATGCGCAAAAGTTAAACTTCTTTTACGACCAGTCTAGCTCTTATTATTGCTGCATGTCAGACACACGAACTATATTGTATTACAAAGATTAGTCGTATACATCTCTCAACCAAAATACTACCTACTATACGGTATATATTCATTCTTCAAAAACACTCACACACAATGATTATGGTTAATATATATATATATATATATATATATATATATATATATATATATATGAGTGGTACGTGGTGAAACCTAAAATAGACCAGTCTCCTTCATCGTTTGTACAAGGCTCGAGTTTTGATACATGATGAAAGAAGAAAGACCTTGCTCATGTGCAATTCTAATTGGCGGGCATGAACCAACACAGGCCGCTAGCTGCAGGGCTTTTTACACCCAGAACCGTCCCTGAGGGCGGACGAACATGGGCAATCGCCCAAAGCCCATCATTTTAGGGAGTCCAAAATTTTATATATCCTCTTATATTAATATAAATATTCATTTAAAAAATAAAATATTCAATGTTCCAAAATTTTGTTATAAACTTTTGAGGGCCCAAATTTTGTAAAAAAATAATTCCTTTATAAATGATATATTGTGCATCTTTTTAGATATATTCAATTGTATCTACATAGTGAAAAAATAATCCATTTTTATTGTTTCGCTCAGCGCCCATTATTTGTCAGGATCGGCCCTGTTTACAGCCATAGCAAAATTGCACAACAAAACATATATGTAGAAAAATAAACTATTTAGAAATATTTATCTTCTTAAACAACTTATGATAAGTTCCAATAGCTTATACTCCCTCCCTCCGTCCCCAAAATTCCTTCCTGAAATCTTGGGTGTTGGTTTTAATAAAAATTGTTTAGTATATTGTGAGTGAAATAAGCGTCTTACATTAATGTAATATTAAATTAGTTAGTGGTGGGCCATAGGTGGTAAATGATGTAAATAAATAGATTGATGAGGGTAAAAAAGAGAAATAGTGGTGGCCATGGGTGAAAAAATGCGTAAATAAAAAATATTATTGAGAGTAAAGTTGGAAAGATACTTTCCATAAATAGATAGGAAGGAAATTGGGGAACGTCCCAAAAATGAAAGCTATGAAGGAATTTTGGGGACGGAGGGAGTATGTTTTTTCAAAAATAAATTTCTCTAACTCTGATTTATTTTTTTTCATAAGTTTATAAACAATAATAAATTTATCAAAATAATCTTAATCATGTCATATCAATATTTTCATCTCTCTTCGATTCTCTTTCTATAAACTCACGATTATTTCTCTAGCTTATAAGTTCAACCATCCAAATATTTTGATAATTTATAAGCTCTTGAAACATTACATCTAATAAGTTTTTGAAATATCTTATACACTGTTGGAACTTATAAAGTTTAAGTTTAGGTAAACATAGTCTTAGTATATAACTCTTCCCAACAGCCATATAGTGTGTGTGGGAGATACTTAGATGATCCAGCTCAATTGACCGGTCGACTTAAATTTCATTTATCTACATTAATTAATTATTGGCAGACATGACAAAGATGTCATATCCTTCTTTCGAACCCTACCATCCAAATCAAATTACATCACTCATTCTATAACTAGTTAACCTCCGACCCATCACCAAATAAATATCACCAGCTTTGTTTTGCACAGTAATGGAACTGTGTAGATCAGCTTCAGCATTAGCCCCTTCAGAATTTGCTTATTTGAAGATTTGATAAGGAAAAAAGGATTGAAAGTTGAGCCAAATTTCTTCTCACCCATTTCGCCCTTTATTTGATTTCACGCACTAATATAAGCAAGTTAATGCTGGGAAGCGTTTACTTCTGACAATCAGTATAGATTATTAGTCCATTATTTATTTAGATGGATTGAAACTTTGAAATATGTTAATACCCTTAATAAATTTATATTATTTAAACTAAATCTCCTTGATTCAGATCCAATTGAAAGGATATGATTAGAAAAATCCTAAATAATAAAAATAAAATTATCCAATCATATATCTTAGTATTATTTATAAAAAGCAAGCACTATAGTTTCTAACAAATTAATTGATATACGATAATTTTTTATTATTTTCTATCCACAAAATGTGAACATATTATTATAAATGTATAAATTGAGCAGCAATATATGATAATGTGACTTTTATGTTCTCAGTTTTATTATAAGGGATAATTACAATTTATGTCTTCAACTTTGATAAGATTTTGAAAAATGTCTCAAACTTTGATTAATATATAAAAATATTCCCAACTTTAACAAGATTTTGAAAAGTATCCGAATTTCAATTAATACATTAAACATCTCCAACTTTGACAATGTTTTCAAAAATATCATGATTCCGAGTTTTCTAACGATGAAATGGTGAGTTATTTGAGCTATATAACTCACACGATACACAGGAAAACTTAAGAGGCCAGATTAGTAATATTGTATTTATGGGATTCAATTTTTTCCTTTTTTATTGGATTTCATATCTTAGATAGATATTATTCTTTCAAATGTTTATATTTTTTCGTATTTATTTCGTTGCACTGGTAATATAATTTCTTTGCTCTGTCAATTGATTTCGTTGCACTAATAGGGTAATGTTCATACATTGTTTAATTTCGTAGGTATTTGTACCAATAAAGTTATACAAAGTAAATGTTAAGATTATGCTACATAACGTACGTTTTTATGTGTGCTACAAATATATTTCCTAAAATAATACTGAATTTTTTTGCAACACATTGATGTAATGTTAGTTACGATAAGTGCTACACAACATTTTTATGTATGCTACAAAAATATTACATAATTTGTTTAACATAAATAAGTGTCATATTATGGTAGGTGAAAGATTTGAAGATAAAATATTTTTTGTACCATATTTACCCTCACTCGATTTTAGATGAATAGAAGAGTGATTATGTTATCAATCTTGTTAAAAATGAAGCATTAAATTTGGAACGTTAATTATATGTTAATAAATTATTATGATTTATTCTTATCTTTTACACATAATAACATTTTCATCCTAATCATCCCCACTTTATACATATCATATATCAAATGAAAAGATTTTTTCATGTTTCTTTCGGAGGGTCCAGTGGTAAAGGTATATTCTTATAATCAAAAGGTCATAGGTTTGAGTCCCATCAACGCACATGTTCGAACTCCACTAACACCTCTATGAATCTAAGTTTGTGAGCTAAGTGTGGTTTACCCTTCTTTTATAGTTTGCAGATTATTATACATAAACGATTTATCCAATGTGCACCGAAGATAGTGTGATTTATCCATGCTTTGTTGTTTGCAGACTATTACATTAGAACGGTTTATCCAGTGTGCACCAATTTGCAGGATATTAAACAGAAACGGTTTACCCAATGCGTACTAGAGATGATGTGATTTATCATTTCTTTGTGGTTTACAGGTTATTACACAGGAACAGTTTACCTAGTGCATATAAAGATAGCGATTACAGATTCTCCATAAATTAAAAAAAGAAAAAAACTATTTTCATCATTTTTCATTTACGATGCATATTGTATATTTTATCATAAATTATATTATACGGAATAGAAAAAAACTTGTTTGCAGTGAATGAGAAAATAAATTTAAATAATTATCCATAAATTTGACAAAATAACTGGCATTTTTTAATGATAAATTAACAGCCATTTTATGATATTAACCCTTTTTTCTTAAAACAACTAACTTTTATTATGTTTCTATATGGAGCTATTTAATAATTTTGTACTTTAGATGCTGAATTATCTAATCAAAAGTTGAAATTTAAGGGGGGGATAGAATGTTGCTTCTCCAGGAGAGGGATCAAAGAACAATGCGGCAGACGCCTGAACTAAGGTATTCTTTCTATCCATATCTTCTATTCCACCACGCGTTTAAATTCGCTTGTGTATTGTGATTAGATGTAATACCGTTGTAGCACTGTATTCCTTGAACTGTTTAGGGTTTCGAACAATCAGAGGGTGTTTTATTGGATGAATTTTCAATTTCTTAGTTGCAATATTGGTGTTGAAAAAGGTGTTATATCCATTATGTAAATGGCAATAATAAGCTGCCTACCAATTCATAACATACGAGGAGAGGATAGATTTCTGCAACAAAGTCAGTATACAGATGAGTACCCACATGTTTACCTATTGTACAAAAGATCTGACCAGGAGGGACTCTCACGCAGTCACGCTTCCTTTCCAACACCATTATTGCATTTCCATTTCATAATTTAGCAGCGTACGAATTACATTTGGCCTTGCTTAATTGTTTGTAAGGAACTAGGCCTTGCTTAATTGTTTGTAAGGAAATAAGCAATGCTTTATTGAAAAACAAAGGTAACCAACTATTTCTAGCTACTGTTATGTAACAAGAATTCGGTTGTATTTAAAGTTCGCCGTTGTGAATGACAATCTGGTAGCTATTTCTGAATCATTTAAGTGATGGAAAGAATAAGCTATATAAATCGAATTCTCGTAACTTATTTCTGCAACTATCTGGGTGGTCTAAGTTACACAATGCAACATGCTTATCTTAGTGCTTTCATTTAAGTCTTTGGTAATGCAAATCTGGTCTTTTTCTTCTCTTAGTTGACTTGTTGATGCAACTTGGCTGAGAAAAATTTTGGGACCTGAATTCCTCAAAGCAATGCAAGATATGGATATATTAGCATTTTGAGAAAGATCATGCTTAAGAATGAAAATAAGAGCTGTGCCAATTGGAGCTGCTTTGCACTCAATTTGTTTGGGGAAGAGATTCCTAAGCCCATCGACATCAAGGGCTTTCAGTAACAGAATTATAAAGTCGCCCATCCTTTTGTCTGTTGACATTGTAGATTCCTGGTCTTTTGCTTCCGATCTATCTGAACAACCATGTATTAGGAAATGGTGTAAGTACTCATTTTCGTGTGAGTGTGTATAGATGTATTTTGTCTCTCTTTATGCTACACAGATATATCTCTGTGTGCTCTGCCAGTTCTTTTATCAAATTCGATGCCCTTTCATGTATACTTGGCATATGTGAATATGTATTAAATGATAGCTATTTGGTTACATACTTTTCCAGCTTGATCATCTCTATTGCATCTGGAATCTTGTTTCAAGCTAAAGTAGGATAGATTTCTTCATCGATCGTTGGATCTGTTACTGTTCCTATTTCTGTTGTACAGTTGTTTCTTTCTTGGAGAACATTATATGGAGGAATAAATCCACTGTAATTGGTTTGTGATAGCAAAGAACCAGACTGGCGAAAATAATAGATGGAGGAGCAATCTCTGAGGGATAAGGTCCAGAATAGCTTCTGAAGTAAGCGAATGAAGGAATCGATTGGACAAGTTCCAAGCTTGGCTGTCATATTAGTGGGTCAACGAAGAGATTCTCAAACATATGTAAGCAAAAAAATGATTGCTAGTCAAGAGGTTGGCATTAAGTTTAAGATGACATCCCTTCCTGAAGATTACGAATATGAAGTTTGCGATGCTTTGTGTAGATATAATGAGGATCCATCAATTCATGGTATTCTTTTGCACCTTCCCTTGCCACAGGTGATTGGGCTGTCTTTGATTATTCTATTTACACAAAATAATGTGCGTGAAATCCTCAACAGACGTTTTCTAATTGACTTCTTCAACTCCTTTTAAATGCTTGTCTTACCTTTTCCAAAATACCACTAAGGCCCAATTGATCTTCAGTTTCCTGTTTGAAATAAGTTGTTGAATTAGATTGCAAGACTGAAATGATCAATTATACATTGTACTGCTGTTATCTGCTATATTCTTTCTTGGCTGTTATCTGGTATTATTCGGAAGGTTGTGTTGGATTTTAAATATGGTGCTGATAGATTAACTTGAACAGCATTTGGATGAGGCCAAAATACTGAGTTTCATAAGGCTTGAGAAAGATGTTGATGGTTTTCATCCTCTTAATATTGGACATTTGGCCATGCAAGAAATGGAGCCACTATTTATTCCTTGTACCCCAAAGGGTTGTACTGAGTTGCTTCTGCAGTCTGTTGTGGAGATCATGGGAAGATGGCTGTGGTGATCGGTAGGAGCAACATTGTTGGATTACCTACGTCCTTGTTGCTGCAGGTAAAATCCACTTTTCCTCCTGTCAGCAATCACTATTTTCTTAAACACAATATTATCCGTTTACTATTTATAGGTCAGAGGCACCATGCAACTGTGACTGTTCTTGATGCATTAACGAAGAACCCAGAAAAGATAGCCCGTGAAGCTGATATTTTAGTGACGGCCGCTGGAGTGCCCGATTTGGTCCGTGGTAGTTGGTTAAAGCCCGGGGAAGTTGTTGTCGATGTTGGAACTAACCCCATTGAGGTGAGTGACGGGCCATATTCGCTTGGCTAACAAAGGTTGAGACAAACGTCCTCTTGTTTATTTTGCCAGATTGCATGAGCGAGCATGGTTTTCGTCTAGCTGGAGATGCTTGCTTTGAGGAAGCAATTAAGGTAGCTTCTGCAATCACGCCTGTACCGGAGGAGTTGGAGCTATGACTGTTGCTATGCTGCTTTGCAACACTCTTGAGGCGGCAAAACGTGCCCTCAACTTTACTTTCTAACGAATACCATCGCTTTATTTCCTCTAATAATTTGTTTATGAATACTTCCTGGGATTATTCGATTTCCGAGATCGAGAGAATGTCCTCACACGAGTTGTATTTAACTGCCAATGTACTTGATGTGCAATCTCATCAGTAGTTTGTGCATGTACACATCTAATTAAATTTATTACCTAGGCTGTAATATGTTTTCATCAACATTTAAAGAGCTAAAGTAACACTAATAATGTTCGGGGTCGGGGGAATCTCCAACGCTGGATTTGTTATTAAATAGCCGGATCTGATCTCTTAGTATATTTTGTGAATTTCAGGGATAACAAATGGCTTCTATATCTATCGCGTTCAGAGGGTTACCAATTGGGATCGTCGAATTTGCTAACAAGTAGATGCATTTGATCTTTAACTGTAAAAAGAATTAACTTTTCTGATTCCCACAAACTCAAAAAAAGACAACACTAAAAAGCAGTAATAATAATAATAAATAAAAGAAAAGAAAGGGGTAAAGTTTGACAATAAAATGAATTCTTACACTTAGGGCTCGTTTGGTAGCCTTTATAAGGCCCAGATTGTTTACATATCTTGTTTTAACTAATGTTTGGTATCCTATATACCTATACTCGTAAGCCCGTTTTTAGGCTCAGCCCGTTGTTAAAATACTATTCTTCTTTGGTAAACATAACTTACCAAAGCCATCAGATACACACCCCACAACTCCACACTATATCACATTTTGAAGCTCAGACAACTCTACCTGCTTGACTCACGAGCGATACATTAATCGCTTCAATTTCAAATGCGGTTGCTCGGTGGTGATCAATCCCACCGCCACGCACTTCAACCGACATCATAGTAGTACAAAGAATCGAATCCAACACCGCCCGTCATGGAATAAATCGACAAAAAGAAACAAGTGCATAAACAATATCATTTCCACATTTTCTTTTGAAATGCAGATCTGTAGATCTTAATAGCCTTTCTTTAATGAGCACTTCTGCTCAACCTAACATAAATAATAGATTTGAAGGCAATAATTACTGCTCAATTATTTCCATGGTTTAAGGCGCAGAGCAAATAATTGAAATGGGGAAAAACTCTAATTCCCTCCCTCGCAATATTTCGATTGCATTGAGTTGTCGGAACTTTTCCGTTTGTCTCGGATTTTCTAGCGCTTGTTTCTTGAAGAGGGGTTGTGTGAAGGGATGCGGTTTGGGGATGGGCAGCGATTGGTTTTGGTGGCGGAGGAGGTGGCGGCGGGAGGGGGATGGGCAGCGATTGGTTTTGGTGGCGGAGGAGGCGGCGACGGGAGGGGGATAGAGATATCGAGCTTTGCTCATTTTATTGATGTTTGGAAGCCATTTGATTTGTCATTTTTGGAATTGGTCTGTGTGTTGAGAGCTCGAAGAAACCCAATGAAGTTACAATTGTCATTTGATTCTCCTCGTAAGGATATAATTGTAATTTTTTACTTAATCTTACTTTTTAACTAGTGTACCAAACAAACAAATTTGTTATCTATACTTTTATATCTTATCTACCAAACAATAAGATACGATACCAATCTAACATTATCTACGATACACATCCTATTTTTATCTATCTTGACATATCTAAACATATCTACCAAACGAGCCCTTATTATATAGATAGGACTTGGCAACACCAAAATAGAAAAAAAAAATAAAAAAAATAGGACTTGGGAGTTAGGAGGGGCTATGCGCCACAATTGAATTGAGAGTTAAAAGGGAGAGTAAATATGAAAAGAAAGTGTTGAAAGGGGCAAAGTGAAATCGGGCGCTGGCTTGTCTCTCCTCATCTCCAGGCATCTCAATTGAAGCGAATTGATGTTGGAAGAATTATAATTTAGAGGAAGCATGAGTATCATATGAATAGGGGGAGAAAATTGGTAAAATTAGACTGGATTGCATATTGCCGGCGGATATTAGGTAAAGTGAAATTGAGAATGTGGGCAGTGGTGTGGTGAGATCTCCTCAGTTCCCCTAGAGAAAAAGAAGCGAGATTCCAATATGAAGGGTGGCGGTGGGGGTGGAGGCGTTTCATCATCGTACGCCATTCCGGTTCCGGCCAAGAGAAGATGGAGAGGTCTGGTCATAGCGGTTCTCGGCTTAGTCTTTCTTTCAATGCTTGTACCTCTCGTATTCTTGCTCGGCCTCCACAACAGTTTCCACTCCACTACCGGTATCTCTCTCACTTGTATTTACTTTTCCGGGTTAGATCTGTTATACCTTCCCACTACTTGAGATTCCACTTTCCAATCTAGTTACGATCTCTCATTGCTTTTGTTTGTGCTTCATATCCATGCTCTCCTCTTAGCTTGTTTAATCATTATTACCATCTCATAACTCACGGTGACCGTGATTCGTGTTTGCGTACCTAATTTTGTTAATAAATTACTCTATACGCTTTTGCTATTATTTTCAATTTCAATTTCTATCATGTGGGTTAATTTGGATGTGCAACTCTTTCTTTTTCTAATTTGTTTCAACCGTTGCAGGTTATGGCACTGACCGCCGCAACTCAGCCCCAGTAAGAACTTCTTTCATTCACACCGTCCATAACTAATCGACTGGAACTGATTTCTTTGTTTTCTCCTTGGATGCTGTCAGACTCATATAAGAGTTTACGATCAACAGAATCCTGCTGATACAACAAATCAATCCAAGGTATACGACACTGTGGCCTATCTAGTTACTGATCCGGACTTTGTAACTGCTAGCTTCAACCACTTAGATGTGAATCATTCTTAGTTGATGCATGTGCAAGCTATATTATTGATCCGGACTACGTGTCGCGAACTGTCTTAGTTTCAGTCAGCACAAGTTTGTACATATTTCCAAACGTCAGATAATGTTGTTATTTCTCTCTGGATATACCATCCTGCTTGAGACATCTTGAACTTCATTCCTGCCTCCTCAATTCATTTTTCTATTATTTGTTATTTTTTTAATAGGTAGACAAATCAAAACATGTGGATACCATCATAAGAAGATTTACTCCAACACTTCCAAAGGTTAGCTCCTGTGTTTCTTGATTGTATGGAATAAAGTTAGCTCTCGATGCTTGTATTTATTCTATTCTTAAGTTTTCAGTAGAAACAACATCACTACCAGTACCAGATGCTTTCAGAAATTAAGTGTCAGTATTTCTCTGGAGGTTAAGAACAAAACAAAAACTAACTAACTGAAGAACTTAAATCATCTATCTGAGTATCATGCATGCAAATGTATCTGAACATGTATGTTCCTCTTAGAGATTTTTATAGTTAGAAGCTATATCCTGAGTCTTCTGATAACAAGGCTTAAAACATCTAATGGAGCATTAAGCATGCAAAGATACTCCTACAAATTTGTGCTTGTTATATATATTTATACAGTTCCAAGTTTTAACACCAGAACTCTCGGTTGATGTGTTTTACCTAGTTTATGCTGAGGCTTCCTGAACCATGTTTATCAATGAATTTAGCAGGAGGAAAAACTACAGATGAAGCAGAAAAATACAGTAATTCATGTTTCTAGTGGTCACTGCATAGTTGGATCCAATAAGAACTTATCTTTTTTGAGAACTTGAGAACCATGCATAATACGTTGAAGATGATGCACAAAACAGTATAAAGTTGTGCATAATGAAAACTTTCTAAAATTGTTGAACAACAAAATAATTTTAGAAAGTTTTCGTTATGCACAACTTTATACTTATTTTGTGCATCATCTTCAACGCCTTATGCATGGTTCGCAGAGTTCGCAAAAAGATGTGGTTCTCATTGATCCACTTCCTATGTGTATATATATATATATATATATATATATATATATATATATATGAATGATTATTAGGTCCCGATCGTGATCTGTGTAGGATCTGACTTGGTGACTAAGACCTTAGAACTTCTAAAAAGTGGTTCACATTAGTTTTTATTTGTTTACACCAATGATATTCCATACTCTAAGTCTGTAGCATACTCTCATTGAATATGGGAAGACTACTATGTTATTAAATTATATGGGTTTGCATATTTCATTACACCTGGTTCCTTCTAAAAAGTAACCCCCATTTAATGCAGATTTATGCATGTATACATATCAAATTTACCAAGTGCAAATTTGCCTTGGTACTTTGACTTCTGCTACACTATTGCAGTATATAGATGTGTTCATCGCTCAAAATTATTCACTTTTAAAGCGATCTTAGTGAAAAAATTTAAATGGAAGCATGGTATATTCTCGGCCTGGACAAAATAGTTATCATACATTTGATAATTTTTGTTACACTGTATTGAGCTAATGAAATGCTTTATCCCAGCTACTTTTTTTGGCCAAATGATTGGATGTTGCTACATAAAAAGATTTGGTTCTGTTGCAAGTGAAGATATCTCTTTTAAATGGTATTCCAGTGACCTCATTTGCTTTTCGTACCTCTTTTTCAGGGTTTTGGGAATGCATCTTTCAAGGAAACTGGTAATGATACAAATGGTATGGTTCCTGTATGTATTTAGTGGAAAGAAATGCCTTCTTTTGTTTCTGCATCATTCTCGCCAGAAGTGTATGTTCAAACTTCAATTTTATTTTTATCATGTGGCTCGTCTACAGGTTATCCCGTGCCAGCTGATTTGCCAAAACCAGTCAAAAAGGTAAACTCATTTTCCACTGGAAGAACCTAAATCTTGCGTTATTGTTGCTTAATTTGTTAATATCATTCGGCTATAAGTTGTGTTGCAGGCAAGTGGATCTCTTGATACAGATGAAGCCCGCGGGAACACAATGGTTGCGGATGAGAGTGAAATGATTTGTGAATTGAAATTTGGGAGTTACTGCTTGTGGCGCCGAGAACAGAGGGAGAAAATGGAAGACGGTGTTGTCAAGAAGATGAAAGACCTACTTTTTGTTGCTCGTGCTTACTATCCAAGTATTGCAAAACTTCCGATGTTTGATAAATTGTCTCAGGAAATGAAGCACAACATTCAGGATTTTGAACGTGTTCTTAGCGAAACTACCACTGACAAAGATCTCCCCCCTCAGTATGTTAAAATGCAACCCTTCAATATAATTATATAAACATGTATATCTGGTCTACTCTTCGCGCACTCTGTTCTATGTTGTCAAATTTTATGGAAGCAGTTCTTTCCCATTTTTTTGTTTACATCCTTGGTTGATTACCTGTCTCTGTCTGGCTGCAGTGTGCTTTAAATAAATTTGGAACTGAATTGGACTTGAAATTGAACTTGGTTGTCTATTTCATTGCTTAGGTCTTAATCTTCTCTATCTGCCTGGAGAATTTGGTGTCTCATTGCAGTTTGAGTTGCTATTTATGTTTCTTATATTTTTATGTCTTTTAAATACTATCATTGTTTACAAGTATGCTAGCAAACCTGTAAACAAGGCATCCTCGATGCTGTCTTCTGTTGACAATAGAAATATTTTTATTGCATACAAATGTGGCTAGGTATGTTTCCCTCAATTTTTGCTGACTCACCTAGTAATGACCTCTTAAATAATGTTAAGCTACTCCAGGAAATTGGATTGAAGTTTGGTATGATATGGTCCAATAAGAGTAGCAACTAGCAACTAAAACAATGTCACTTTCTGGGAACTTCCTGCATCATTTTACTTGATAGCCAATGATTCTACCCTGTTGACACCTGAGATACAATATTACATATAGGTTTGCACATGGTTGACATGTGTCTTATAGGACAGTGCGGGCTATTCTTTTATCATCAAGGAACATACAACAAAGTCATATTCTTAAAATCATTGCTTTTGTACGATATTTGCAAGCAGAGCAACCTGTAACCTCTAAGCATGTAGGTGACATACAAAGCAGAGTATACTGGTGTTATTACAATCATCGCTTATTCTTGAACATGTGATGGTTCATATTCGATGCAAACTAGTATTGCTTTATACCAATCGAATTCTTGTTATGGAAATTTAAGCTTTTTACCCTTAGTTTTTGTGCTATGATTATAAATTCAGTTTTCACCCTAGAAAATGTTTGCCGTGTAATCAGGAATAAGCAGAAGATAATGATGATGGAGGCTGCAATAGCTAAAGCCAAGTCATGCCCCGTTGACTGTAATAATGTTGATAAGAAGTTTAGACAGCTGGTAGACTTGACAGAGGATGAAGCTGATTTCCACATGAAGCAGAGCGCCTTCCTCTATAAACTTGCAGTTCAAACAATGCCAAAGAGTCTCCATTGTTTGTCGATGAGATTAACTGTTGAGTATTTCAGATCTTCTGACATTGAGGACAAACTGGTTGAGAAATTTGTCAATCCAGACTTGTACCACTATGTCATCTTCTCGAAGAATGTACTTGCCTCATCTGTAGCTATCAACTCAACTGTAGCACATGCACAAGTACAGCTTCCATCTTCCTCTCTATCTCCTCTTTGCATTTCCCTTCTTCTTCCATACTTTCTTTTGCTATTTGGATTATTGTGCCATTAGTGAATGAAGGCATTATAAATTTGCAGGGAAGTGAGAAACTGGTTTTTCATCTGCTGACAGACAGGGAAAACTTTTTTGCTATGAAGTTATGGTTTTTCAGAAATAAGTATGGGGATGCTGCTGTTCAGGTGCTGAACATTGAAGACCTTAAGTTGTATAATCATCGTAAGGCGGCACCATTACATCTGTCATTGCCTGAAGACTTTCGTGTTTCCTTCCGTAAGGTTGATAAACTATCTTCTACTCAATCTAGAACACAATACATTTCTATGTTTTCGGAATCATTCTATCTCCTTCCTGAGATATTTCAGTCTTTAGAAAAAGTTGTGGTCTTGGGTGATGATGTTATTGTTCAGAGAGACTTGTCAGCCCTCTGGAACCTTGACATGGGGGAGAAAGTGAATGGTGCTGTGCAGTTGTGTGCAGTAAAGCTGTTTGACCTGAAATCTTATTTGCTAAGCCGGAAAGTTGATGAAAATTCTTGTGCCTGGACATCTGGAGTAAATATTATTGATTTATCTAGGTGGAGGTGCATAATCTTACTGGAAGATATCAGAGGTTGGTGCATGAGGTGAGTGACTAGATGTTTTAACATAGTAACTTGTTTGATTACTTTGTTGTATTGCTTCACCCCAGAATGTCTGGTTATGTATTAAATGACGTTCAATTTGGAAAAATACTAAATGTGAAAGAAAATAGCCAAGTTTCTGTTAGACCAATGCCCAATCTGGAATCCTTTAAAAAGTATTATATGATTTACTGCTTTGAATCATAATGTCTTGTCTAGGGTGAATTTCACACTCATGACAGGCAACTCAAGCAACTGGACTTCTAAACTGAGGGCTAGATTTATAATTGTGACAAAGACTTACAAAATGTGAAGTAGATGAGTGAAGAGGAAAAAAAATTAAGGCAAGAAAGTATTGAGCATGACAACTATGAAGTCATTTTATGGTTACGTGACTGTGTAAATACTAGTTCTGGTATCTAAAATGTGTGCGTACATGGGTTTAGAATGCTATCCTCCACCCTTTTGAAAATATAGATAGTTCTATAAATATTGCTCATCTTATTTCTAATTTCTTATTCTACTAGTTGAACCAGGATAATAACTGAATTAACAATGATGGTGTACTAAATTCTGCCCCTGTACGAATGGTAGATTTATCATGTCGTGAATAA
Source organism: Salvia rosmarinus (assembly GCA_036937905.1). Classification (NCBI taxonomy): domain Eukaryota; kingdom Viridiplantae; phylum Streptophyta; class Magnoliopsida; order Lamiales; family Lamiaceae; genus Salvia; species Salvia rosmarinus. The sequence continues at coordinate 64,051,363 of CM072818.1, read as the reverse complement.
CTCATTTTGACATCCTTGCATTTTAAATTTTTCTGAGCTGGGACTTTTCTAATCAATGCTCCCATTTTGATGTTGGGATCAGCTGAAGAAAGATGGGCAATTATCTGAAACTGCTAGTCTTAGTGCTGGCCTGCTCACCTTTCACAATCTAGTGTATGGTCTTGAGGATAGATGGATCTTACCAGGTCTGGGGTATAACTATGGAATTCATATGGAAGACCTGAAGACTGCAGCAATATTGCATTTTGATGGGAGCATGAAACCGTGGCTCGATCTTGGCATCCCCAAGTACAAAAGATATTGGAGGAAATTTCTGGACCCGCAGAATCAGTTCTTGAGTGATTGTAATGTGAATCCATAGAAATGATATTGCTGCTTGCTTATTAAAATCTGAGGTGAAGACACTAGAGTACATAGAGCAAAAACCAGATTTGAGTTGAATGAGGTGATGAAAAGCAGCAGCATATATTATAGAGCATGCTCTTTCTGGCCACGATCAACTTGACACGTATTTCTGATGCATTGGTCGCAAAAGAAGAATATTTGTTTCTAACTTTGGCTCCATGCTGAAGATAAGAGGAGTCTATAAATTGTCTTGAGTTGCTGAGTTGAAGAACAATCAATCAAGTTACTCATGCCTATCTATTAGAGTGAAGCATGGAGTAAAAGGCAAGAGTTGATTTCTGCTAACTGGAGAGAAGTGATAGGGAGTTGTATTTTTCACATTTAATTTCTTTCTTTCTTTCTTTGCCTGTGGAAGGACTAGCATTCATGATACCGGGAACCCGGCTGAAAAAAACTATTATCTTTGATCACCGTTGGAGCATAGCATTTCTTTGCTCTTTTGGTCTAGTCTGTTGTGTGCATCTCTCTGTTACTTTGCCTGTTTCAAGGCGTGAGCACATGCCTAGCCGCGGTTTAGTATATGATTGCCTTTATATATGTTACTAATTCCATGACATATTTCTTTTCCTCCGGAACTTCAAAGAGCAGTGAACAATCATATACTGAATTTACACAGGAAGCCATATTTGATTTTCTTTCCCCATTAATTTCCTTTTCTCCAGGGATAGTTTTTTTCTCAGACTACGCTTCTAATGCTCTTAAGATATGCATATTAATCGTAAAAACTGCTTGTCTTCACAATCTACACAACTAATAAACAACCAAAGATTATCAATTTGTTACTAAAATTGAATGTTCCGCCGTCGTTATTCGGAACCCCAACTTCATTCATTATCAAACATTTTGTAGAGATGAGAGCAGATATTGGGGGTACAACACTAGTTTGGCAGAGTCGGCTGGATCAAGAATTGCCAGAATACTATTAGTCCACCCCAATTAGATTTCATAATTGGTGATACTTTATAGGGGTGGTCGCACAGTGAGACCATCCTAATTAATTAACTAATTAATAATAATAATTAATTAATTAATTCTAATTAATTAATTAACTTAAATTAATTCCAATTAATTAATTAATTTAAATTAATTCTAATTAAAAATTAATAAGTTTAATAAAATTTAATTGTAAATTAATAAATAATAATTTTAAATTAATATATCTTAATTTGAATTAATAAACTATAATTATAAATTAATAAAATCTAATTTTGAATAATAAACACTATTTTTGAATTAATAAACCATAATTGTGAATTAATAAACCTATTTTTGAATTAATAAACCCTATTTTTGAATTAATAAACCCTAATTTTGAATAATAAACCCTATTTTTGAATTAATAAACCCTAATTGTAAATTAACAAAACCCTAATTTTGATTAATAAACTCTAACTTTGAATTAATAAACCCTAGTTATGAATTAATAAACCTCAATTATGAATTAATAAACCATAATTATGAATTAATGAATTCTAATTTTGAATAAAAATTATAATTAAAAATTAACAAAATCTAATTATCCTTACTCACCATAATTACTTTATAATTATTTTAACAAAAAATAAGAGTGAAATTTCGCGGTGGTTAACTCATCCAGTTTTGTCTACTTTATATTATATATAGAGTAAGTAATTACCGGTTACACTCGTGCCAAAATGTTGCCGAACCTACGATAGTGACGTTGCCTCTACTTTACCAAACAAATGATAGGAATTTCTTCTAGTTCAATGAGGATTAGGCAACAGTCTACGAATTAGAAATATTTAGAGTGATGAACGTTAAGTTAGATATACTGCTTATCTGAAAAATATGTAATTTACAAGCAGCCTCGCAAGTTAATACGCAGCCTAACCGCCTGTTATTATGGGGCATTGACCCATAATAACACCTAATAGAAAAATATGTAATTAGAAAATATGTAATTCACAGGCGGCTAGATAATTCACTTGTGCAGAAAAATATGTAATTTACAGGCGGCTAGGTAATTCAGTTGTGCAGAAAAATATGTAATTAGAAAAATATGTAATTTGCAGGCGACTACTAGCCGCCTGTTATTATGGGGTATTGACCCATAATAAGACTTGTGAAGAATAGGGACTTTGAAATCGAATGATTTCCCCGATGACGGCTCACCACTCCCATCTTCATGTATGTATCTATGCAAAACCCCACCTACCCCATTTGAATAAATAATTAATGTTATATACATCATAATCACTCGAGAAAATCAGCAATGCGTTGTTAATATTATTATGTTTGAAATAAGAATACATTATACATGTTGTGAATTTGTGATTAGAGAAGCGATTATTATTATTATTATTGGTAATTAATAAGTCACTTTCCTCCGAGACCCGCTTACACGCAAAACATTGTCAATTTATGACAACATTTGAAAAGTAATCAATAATGATGGCCATGCCGCGGTGAAAGGCGATGGAGGCTGGTTTGAGAATTTAAAGCGAGCGGGATTAATTAATTTATGGCAGTAGAGTGGGAGCAGCCGTCGAAACATTAACAGGATCTGATTAGTAGTTTAGATCTATAGCATTAGTATGCGATAGAGAGAGAGACGATACTTGGTTGATATTTCATTTTGCAGTCCATAATCAGTAGTTAGTTTGTTTGGTAATTGGTGATGGATATAGAACCAGGCACCGAGTCGTCCTCGAGAAAGCTGATGGAGACAGAGGCGGGCAAGCCCCGCCTCAGCAAGCGGAGATGCATCTGCCTGTCGGTGACGGCGGTGGTTCTCGCCCTCGGCCTGCTCTTCCTAATCCTGGGGCTCACCGTGTTCAAGGCCCGGCGCCCCACCACCAGCGTGGATTCGTTGGCCCTGGACGACTTGGACTTCGCGGTGGACACAGCCAGGCTCCGAGTGCTCTTAAACGTGAGCCTGGCCGTGGGTATCACCATCCACAACCCCAACAGGGTGGGCTTCAGGTACCGCAACGGCAGCGGCATCCTGAGGCACCGGGGCAACGTCATCGGCGAGGTCCCCGTCCCCGCCGGCAGAATCGGCGCCCGCGACACCCGCTCCCTCAACCTCACCCTCGCCTTGATGGCCGACCGCGTCGCCTCCGACTCCACTCTGCTCTCCGACGTCGTCTCCGGCACCTTGCCCGTCCAGGCTTACATCAAACTCTCCGGCAAGGTGCGGATACTATTCAGCATCCGCGTCACCACCTACACTACCTGCGACGTCGACGTCTTCCTCACCAATCAGACTCTCTCTAATCTCAAATGCCACTACAGGACCAAGCTTTGATCCCCCTATTTCTTTCTGCCTTGAATAAATTACGTCGCTTTGCTTTTCTCTTCTGTATAAATTAAATTAAATTGGTCTTGTCTTGTTTTATCAATAATAGTGCCTAGACTACTTCTCTGCTCTCTGGAGTTGTTTTGCTTCTTTACCTCTCTAGATATCTTAATGTAGAATTTGTGAGCCTTGTAACTAGTATTATACAATCAGTTAAATAATTTATTATCAAAGCTTGTTTGTTGATCTCATGATCAGTCCTAATTTGACATAGTCTATAGCCAGCCTTGTCACTTGCAGATTGCAGAAGCATATTTCTGGTCATCGTTTACTGACACACACTGCTTTATGCCTATCCCTTTATGTAAAGGATGAAAGCCAAATTGACCAAATTCGCGTGCGTGTTTATCGTTTTTGTGTGTTTTATTGTAACTGATGGTCTCCACTTGCACACATAACTAACTTTAACCCACATTCTCACCGTTTAATTCCGAAGGGGCCCAAACCCTTATTTTTAAATCCCCCTCTTTCCAGATCTCTCTTATATTAAATTCACACTGGTATCCTACAACACGCGGTTGCTTCTCTTTTTTTTGTTACTTGACAAATTCATTTTACAACATTTTCGTCTCTAGTTTGTAGGTTGATCAGGAAAATTAATTGAAATTATTATGTATTGTTGCATCTACTTATAGGGTGCTTGGTAGATATATCTTATAAACACATGAGAATAACTAAATTGGTCTTGTAATTGAGTTGAGATATGAGGCCTGCACTGCACCCAACACTTTAAGGTTCACTTTTTCTATTGGGCTCGTTTGCTTCAAATGACGTCGCTTAACAATCCAGTATTTTTCTGTTTTATATTTGCTTATATATGTGAATAGCAACTTGTAATGTATTTGATTTGAATATTAAAATGGAGTAGTATTGTATTGATGTGAGGTGGGTACATGTGCGTCGGCGGGCGCCGACACGGTGAGACCCTTTTTTGTCGTGCCACAATAATTGCGGAGCCGTTGACCATTCAATGAGCGACAACTATTACATAACTAGCATCAGCAGGCCGAATGGAATGACTATATTTTTCAATTTCAACGAATAATTGATCTCGATCTCATTTGATTAGTTTAGCGTCGTTTGTTTGTAATAAAGGAAAAGAGAAGAAATAGGAGAAATAGTGGGCGTTGAATGCGCGGTCGCTGCATAATAGAAACCATCAATTAAGGCCGTAGAATCAATTCCTCCCTCAATCGTTTTTCTGTCATACATATTACTATTGATCGATCTGGTGATCAGCGTGAGATACAAATCAATAAAATAAGTGAAATATTATGGAAAATAGTGATGGGCAGTGCAGGGGTGAGGGCGGCAGGTCGTTCCGGCTGCGGAGCCCGAGCCTGAACTCGGTGAGGCTGCGGCGCATCTTCGACATCTTCGACAAGAACAACGACAGCATCATCACGGTGGAGGAGCTGGGTCAGGCGCTGGGCCTCCTGGGGCTGCAGACGGACCAGGCCCAGTTGGACTCGATGGTGAAGACGTACATCCAGCCGGGCAACTCGGGGCTGAGCTTCGACGACTTCCAGGCCCTCCACCGATCCCTCGACGACGCCTTCTTCGGGCTGGCCGACGAGTCCGCCCAGCTGGACGAGAAGCAGGAGGAGTACGACCTCAGCGAGGCCTTCAAGGTCTTCGACGAGGACGGCGACGGCTACATCTCCGCCAAGGAGCTGCAGGTCGTCTTGAGCAAGCTCGGCCTGCAGGAGGGCTCCGAGCTCGACAGAGTCGAGATGATGATCTCCTCCGTCGATAAGAATCACGACGGCCGCGTCGATTTCTTCGAGTTCAAGGATATGATGCGCAGCGTCATCGTCCCCTCCTCCTAGATCATATCATATATTCATTAAGATAATTGTTTTCTTCTGGATGCATGCATGCTTTAATTGATTTTCTTTCTTTTGATTTTAATTTCTTATAGCTATACATATTGTTGTTGATTTAATTGTATGTGAGCGAGCGAGCGAGCGAGCTCTGTTATGGGACTTGTTGGTAGGAATAGATCGAATTATCATCTATCTCGTAAAAGGTACCGTATTTCGTATATATATTGTATTGTATTCATATTTAATTTTCTACATTTTGTCCACCACTCACAGATGATGTAATGGAATACATTCTTTTCCTGCATTCACATATAGGGATAGCAGTGGATCTTGGATCTGGTACAGATCCGTAGATCTAGATCTATTTTTTAGGATCTGGATTTTCAAAAAATAGGATCCGATGGATGTGGATGGGATTCAGACCATTATTTTAAAATCCGGATCTGGATTTGGATCTCGATTTTTTAGATCCAGATCCGATCCATGGATCCATATAATATATATGTATATATAATTTTTATTTATATTTATAAGTGTATTATTTTATTTTTCTTTCTAGTCGAAGTTGGATAAACTAGGTTACGAAATTGGATAATATATCAATAATATTAGAAACTTGTACCTTGCATTTGAGAAAATTTTGTATATGAATGGTCTATTTGCTAAGATGTGTGTACTACTTCTTCTAATATTATTGCAATATTATTTGCTGTCATGAAAACAAAACTAAATTTGTAAATAACATCTTCTTGTATAGTGATGATTGTAGAATTTCTAAATAATTATTATAGTGTTATATGTATTTAGATTATTATTATTATTATGGTGTTATTGCAAAATATATTTGATTTATGATTTATTTTAGAAGAGAAAATATGTGAATCCGGGTCTAGACCCTGCAGATCTTATGGATCTGAGTCTGGATTTAATTTTTTTGGACCCAATGGATCTAGATCGGATCCGGACCCAAACAAAAAAATACGGATCTGAACCTAACAAGATCCGGTCCATTCTCATCCCTATTCACAAACATACAATTGGCCAAATGGACTTCAATTCTCTTGTCCGAGTTTATGAGCCCTAAGTTCTCTAACAGATTTATTTGTTGCACGAAGTTCGATGCACATTTTGGATCATCAAATCTTAATTTTCCTCGGCCTTATTCTCTTTATCTTCTTCTTCTTATTTCTTTTTTCTTGCTCAGCTTGTTTTCTTTTTCTTATTTTTCACGGTGATAGAAGAAGACTATGAGCAATATCAATTAAGTATAGATTTTCAAAATATATTTTTTCTTATTCTTATGTTATCGTTCAATCAATGATAGATAATTTTTTTCCGATCGATGCAATCAAGAACATGCATGTTGAGTAATTTTGCCTAGCGAGCCAAGTGAATACAAAGTATATTTTTGGTTGAGTTGCACACATCACCCAAAGATACACTCAACATTAATTTGAATTGTTAGTTTTAATATTTTAGTAGTTAACATCCAGTGATCATATAGTTCCGAGCCACGGTGGAGTCTTGGAGGACATGGATGGCCAGCAGCACATGACCCAGAGTAAATAATACTCTTAATTATTTAACATAACTATATATTGTAAATGACATTTTTAATTCTATCACAACATCGATTTGGTAAAGATGAACCGGCTGTATGGGTGCATGTTAAAGCCACCTTTTCTATTCCAACATCGACTTAGAGGGTGTTTGGTGAGCTTATAAGTTTTAAATCACTTATAAATTTGTTTAGAAATTATAATTTGTTGCAAAACGTTTGGCAAAATAATTTCTTAAATGAACATATAAGTCGTGAAAATAAATTCCAACAACTTATAAGCTTCCTTAAAAATAAGTTGGTCAATCATAACTTATTTTTTCATAAACTTATAAGCAATCATGAATTACCAAAATAACCTTATTATAGTTCGTTATTTCCTACACATACACTATCAACTTCATCTCTCGTCAATTTTATCTCTCTAACTCACTATTCTTTATCTAACTTATAAGATCAATTATCCAAACATTTTAACAACTTATAAGCACTTGAGACATTACCTCTTATAAGATCTTGAAATATCTTATAAGCTCTTGGAGCTCATAAGCTCTCTAAAATAAGCTTAGCCAAACACCCACTTAGTAAGGATTCCGGCTCCAATATATTATTTTGGAGTACCATCTCCCTTTTTATATGGCCTTTTTAAAGAGTCGCAAGGACCAATTCTAATACAGGAATAGCAAGGGTGGCTTTAACATTTGCTTAAAATTATTTTGCTCTCCATTGAGCTTTTGCCTAGCGCAAATATCGCACTATTCTTCAAAATTATCTCGTTAACCGTGAGATCAAGAGGAAAACTATTATCATATTATATCTGCAAATGAGATAAGACAATTTGTTTTCCATGCAAAGATCAGACTACATATTTTTTAAAATCAGACAAGTGTGTTGAGATCTTATCTTGAGATTAAATTATATGGTCGTCGTATGTCATATTAAAGCGGGATCCCACATTTAAGTATTAAATACCTTAGAAATATATAAAATGTAATGTGTAAACCAATAAATTGGATTGGGGTGGCCTCACTGTGCGCTCAACTTTAATTAAAATTAATTAATTCTAATTAATTAGTTTAATAAACTTTAATTATAAATTAATAAATAATAACTTTGAATTAATAAACCTTAATTTTGAATTAATAAACCATAATTTTGAATAATAAACCCTAATTTTGAATTAATAAACCCTAACTTTGAATTAATAAACCATAATTGTGAATTAATAAACCCTAATTATGAATTAATAAATCATAATTATGAATTAATAAATTCTAATTTTGAATTAAAATTATAATTAAAAATTAATAAATTAATTATAAATTAACAAAATCTAATTATCCTTACTCACTATAACTAATATATAATCATTTTAACAAAAATAAAGATGAGCTCATGGTGAGGCGGAGCTCACCTAAGTTTTTGTCAATTTGATTTAAGTATGGAGTGGTGCCGGATTTGGCGGATGAAAAGTAGGAAAAATGAGGGTATTCTGGAGTTTAAGAGACGTTGTAGGCGACCATATTAAAGAATTTGGTGCGGATGATGAAAGCTTATATTTGTCAGTTGTCACTTACAGAGAGAGAGAGAGAGAGAGAGAGAGGGGGGCATTAAATTAAGACGTACGAAAAGTAATGAAGGTGGCGTTGGTATGAAATATGGAGTATATATCCGAATTCCGATCTATATTAGCAGATCGAGGCGATGATTTTGTTTAGGGAGTTGGTTGTACGATATCGATTGGGGCAATGCATGTTGATCGATCTTAATTTCGTAAGGAAATAAATCGTGAACACCAAAGATTTACGTGGTTCGATCGTGAATAAGATCTACGTCCACAGGCGAGAGAGTAGTATGTATTGAGTGTAAAGCGATTACAAAGAGTGAATGATCTATGTCGTCTAATCTAGCCTCTATTTATACACAATGTATTGACCTGATCTCGAATCCAAGTCTTCTAACTGTGATTCGAGATCCTATCCTCTTCGAATTAGGATTCTTTAGATATGGTGAGCTTTCTGCGTTCCACCGACTTTAGGGTCTTCATGGGCGAACTTGTCCGTGCCGAGCTTGATGTCGCTTTACTTGTATTGGGCACGATGCTTGGGCCCAGTAGTTGGTCAGATCCTATCACAACCCCGAAAAGACGCAGAAACGAGGTCATCTTTGGATTGGGGTTATTGTGACGGCGGGGTTTGGACGATCTTTGACATTCTTTTCATTGTCCGACCTTGTGTGTGTCAATGCTTCTGACGTCGTAGATCGTATGCTGTGCTTTCGCAGAGGCGTCTGCCGAGGTCTTGTGAATGGCTTCACCTGTCGAGGCGTTATGCCGAGGTCTTCTGACTGGCTTCACCCGACGAGGCGTTATGCCGGGTCTTCGATTAGCTTTACCGGGCGGCGTTAAGCGAGGTCTTCGATCGCTTCACCCGACGGGCGTTATGCGAAGATGGCTTCACCGTCGGGCGTTAGTCGAGGTCTTCATCGGCTTCACCGACGGGCGTTATGCCGAGGTCTTCGACCGCTCGACCGCCGTGGCGTTAAGCCGAGGTCTTGTGAATGGCTTCACCGTCGAGGCGTTAGGCGAGGTCTTCTTCCGCTTCACCGACGGGCGTTATGCCGGCGTCAAGACGGGATTTTCCGCCGTTCTTGCATCGACGCGGATACGCATTTAATGCGCATTAAATTAGCAACGGTTGGATTCCGATAAAGTGCATATTAGGGAATGTCTTCCTTGATACGCAATATCTCTTATCACTTGCCTTCTTCATTTCTCGATTTTCAAAACCCTCGCCTGCGGAAACACTTTATTCCGCGCCATTGACGATTTGAAGCTTCGCCTTGTTCATCGATAAACAAAAGTAAGTAATGGCTACCTCTTCTCATAACGAGTCGTCGGGCCAAATCGTCTGCTTTCCCGTCGATTTAGTGTCTCACTGCTTTTACCCGTGTCCATATGCTCTTTCTCGAGTGTAGTCCGCGATTCCCCGATTGGGGATTGCGACAAAGTGTCTTCTTTTCTTCCATCTTAGGTATTTCGATATTAGGGATATCTGCTTTCAATATAGTATTCCTTCCGATGTTGAGTTCGTTGCCCCGTCCGGAGGATAGGGCTTGTGCCTCCGGATGGTTTTATTACCGTGTCGAGGACGCCTCAAGGCGGTCTTCGCCTTCCTTTCCTTACGATATCGTTGAGTTCAAGAGATGTTTGGCATATCTCGCCCAACTCTCCGAACTCATTCCGCATATGATCGCCTAGGTGTCTATGCCCATAGGCATAATTTTCCTTTGACCTTGGGGTGGTCCTTCGCTTTTGCAATCGAAGGCGGCTCGGGGTGGTATTATCTATCACCCGTAGGAAATTCAAAGCAAAGATTAAGTCGAAGATCTCCAATTGGCGTAAGAAGTTCTTCTTCCGCTGGGTTTCGAGACATATGGAGTTTCCATGGCGATCCGATAAGATCGCCGATGTGTTCGTTGACAAGGACTTGGTGACTGGAGGAGACATTGATAAAATTGGCCTTGTTGACGAGGTCTTCTCCGAGGTCGAGTTGTCGAGGCGGGCTTAGCCTTATGATCCTACCTCCGGGGTGGAGTCGGTGAAGGTGAGGCCCTATTTCTTCTTTTTCTTTTCTTTATTGCATGATTATACGTGTTGATGCCGACCTATGTATCTCTTGGTAGTGAACTGCTGAAGGAAAGGAAGAAGAAAAGGAAGGAGCCGATCTACGTGGCGAACCGATCTCGTGGCTGCCGAGGTCTCCGACCTTGAAGGATTTCGAGGACATGCCCGAAATGACCGTGGGCCTTCGAGATCCCTTTCCGCAGCCCACTCAAGCGCTTGAAGAGGCGGAAGGATGTAATCCATGAGTCCCGGTTGTCGCCGAGTGAGTCGAGATCGTTGGTGTCAAGTCACGCCTCGTCTCTTTCCCGAGGTTTTGTGCCTGTCCTTTATACTTTTTGTTGTGGTATAAAAACTGTGTTTCCTGACTGATGTGTATATTGTGTAGGGGATCGAGGACGTGGCGGCCGAGGTATCAAAAGTATCCGATCTTATATCGGATTACTTGAAGGGCGCCGTTACGCAGTTTGACGGGGTGGCCCGGTATGCTCGGGAGGTGGAGGCGGAGAATACCCTCCTCGCTAAAGAGATATCCGAGGCCGAGGCTAAGATCCGGGACCTCGTGAAGCAAAGCGCGGATCGACGGCCATTGGAGGCGGCGGCAGGGCGGCTCGGAGGCGGTGGCGGAGGAGGCGGGCCGAGGCGGCGAAGTCCGAGGTTGCCTTGATGAAGGCTGAGGTGGAACAGGTTCGCCGTCGGGAGACGGACATGGCGAGCTCGCAGGGAGAGACGCTTTGTGCCTTTGCGGAGAGGCTGTTCATGTCGGCGAGCTTCTCCGGGATGGTCTCGGACGCGGCCGATGTGCTTAATAAGCGCGTCCCCTGGATGCAATCAAGATGTCGCTGAGGACTACCTGACTGGACAAAGCCAAGTATGGGTACGAGGAGACCGAGGATAATGTCCTGAGACGTGCTTATTTTGATGTGCTCGTCCGCGGCCTGAAGGAGCTTCCCGTGCTGCAGAACCTTGCCTCCTCCTCGGTTCTTTTGTCCGCGGAGTCTGTTCGCGCCTGTCCCGTGGACCGGGATCCCCTGACCGAAGCTTTACTATCCGATTATGCAAAGGGGTCGGGGGGTGCAGCTGATGCTTCAAAGGGCGTCGAGACTCCGGTGGTTCCCGAAGAGGCCGAAGCTGTACGGGCCGAGACCAGGGCGGAAGAGGCTGCGGCTATCGAGGCGTCGGAGGCGGCGAACGTGGACGTGGCCGAAGCTTCCTGGAGGGTCGATTGATCCCCATCTTTTCACCTTTTTTTTTTTTTTTTGAATGTAAATGTACATTGATTTTTTCGCTAAGGCATGTTAATAAAATCACAAGTTTATGTTAAGAAACTTATCTTTTTATTCGATTGTCTCTCGAAATGCTTGATGCTTCTCCTTGGTTGAATCGAATCAAAGACCTATCGCGGGCTCTTGAGTTGAAAGAGGTCGAACTCCTCCATATAAAGGCGGCTTGGCCACGTCAGGTGAGTCCGATGTCAGCATAGAACGCCAGAGAGCTGTGACGAGCTCCGTGCTCGCCTTTTGAATGGAGGAGGCGTTCGAGGTCGCCAGGAGAGGCGAAGTGATAGCCGAGGAGCATGCCGAGTACGAGGAGGTTATCCACGAAATGGTGGGATGACGATCCCGGAAGTTGAAGTCGAGGTTGTCGAGGTCGCTGCCCGTTGTTCGAGGTACAGGCGAGAATATGGTCGGATCTCCTGGCAATTCACGGAGCAGTACGCTGAATTGAAAAGGCTCGGGAGCATATACAAAACTGTCATCGCTCGACAACCACAGCTCGACGAAATACTTCGACGGGATGCAGAGGCCTCTTCTTCTCACGGAGCTTCGGTCTAGAATAAATGAACCACATTATGACGATCCGGAGTGGCGCGCAAAAGAGGCGTGCTATTGCCCTCGAACGCGTCGTGGACCTCCATGCGCCGAGACCGGGCGTCATCAAGTGGCCGAGGCCGAGCTTGCGAGCTGCATCGTCAAGTGACCGAGGTCGCTACGGCGGGCCCGTAATATAGACCGAGGACGAGGTAGAGGTAGGATTAGTATAGATGAGTCTGAATTCGATTTTTCTAGGGATTGGCTCGACTTTTCCCGATCCGCTCCGTCCTCGTAAAATGTAACATGTACATCTTTTATTTAATAAGAATGGTTTCTTATTGTCTTTGTATTTGAATGAGTAATATGCAGTAGTTCGTCCTCGTAGAATTCCGCCGAAGAAATCGCTCGCACGAAGGTGGGGTTCCTTTTTTTGCCGAGGTCGTCGGGAGGGTGGTCCCTTCGCTCACGTGGGAGAACGGCTTGAAATAAACGAAGGTAGTCCGATCTCGTATGTAGGAATGGTTCACTGCTTTTTCCGAGGTCATCGGGAGGGTGGTCCCTTCATCTACATAGAGAGAACGCTTGAAATATAATGAAGGTAGTCGATCTCGTATGTAGGAATGGTTCTGTTTTTGCCGAGGTCATCGGGAGGGTGGTCCCTTCATCTACATAGAGAGAACGCTCAAATAAACGAAGGTAGTCGATCTCGTATGTGAGCATCGCGCGTTTAAATTTACATTCGTATGAAACAAATGTAATCGACCTCCGTCGAGGGAATTTGTCCTCCGTAGGGTAAATAATGTGAAGATTAATTATGCATTAGTGACAAGTAGAACTCGTAAAATAAATATTTTATTGATAAAAGACGACGCGACCACCAAATAAGACTCAGACTCTTAAACAGGACTTTTAAAAATATGACCGAACAAGACCCGACCCTTGACACTTATGCATAATATTTCTTGGATGGATGATGTGTCATGCGTTGGGTAATTGCTCACCGAACAATTGAGCGAGCTTATAGCCCCTTTGCCGAGGACTTCGTCGACCGTAAGGTCCTTCCCATGTGGCTTCCAACTTGCCGAGGCTGCGGCTTTGCCGACTTCATTATTTCGAGTACGAGGTCGCCCACTGAATTGTCGGGTTTTAACACGGTTTGTAATACCGAGCTACTTGTTGCTTGCACCGAGCTTCCTTGATGTAGGCGAGGTCTCTTTCTTCTCGAGTAAGTCTAGATCACTCGTAGATTTTCCCCATTTGCTTCCGAGAGAAGTCAATGGTACGAGGACTCGCATCTCCGATCTCGCAGGGATCATCGCTTGGTTCCATACACCAAACTGTATGGTGTTTCTCCGCTCGAGGTCCGAGGCGTTGTTCGACGCGACCATAAGACACGTGGTAAATTTTCCACCCGAGGCCTTTAGCTCGGTCGAGACGAGTTTTTAGACCCTTTACGATGGTCTGTTGGTAACTTCGGTCGACCATTTGCTTGAGGATGGGCCACCGAGGTGAACTTTTGTTGGATCCAAGCTCTTGACACCAATCTTTGAATGTCTTATCCGTGAATTGTGTTCCGTTATCCGAAAGGAGGATATGGGGATGCCGCGACACACTATGTTCTTCCATACGAAGTTGAGGCGTTTTGCTTGTGATTTTCGCCAGGGCTCGGCTTCCACCCACTTCGTGAAGTAGTCGATCGCAACAATTAAAATTGGGCTGTCCCGGTGCTTTACAAAGGGCCCACAATGTCGATCCCCATTGCATAAACGGCCAAGGGCTCATGCGGAGGTGAGGTCGGTGCAGGGTAGCCTTGGTACATTCCCATGGATTTGACACTTGGACACTTTTTACGAGGTCCATCGAGTCTTGGAACATTGTTGTGAATAGTATCCCCATCGCACGACTTTCTTTGACAAGGCTCGGGGTCCGATGTGGCTTCCGCACGAACCTTCGTATTTCTCGTGAACGTAATTAGCTCGGTTCGGTCCCAAGCACCTTAAGAGAGGTTGGAGATATGACTTTCAGATAGGACTCCTGCTCAATTGTATATCGCAGAGATTTGTTCAGATCCTCCTAGCCTCCAAATTGTCGCGAGTCGCCTTCTCCAAGTACTCTCGAATGAGAGTCATCCAATCGGGTTCTTCATCCGAGACTATGTTGACCTCGGCCCGCCCTCGGCATCGCTTATGCTCCCGCTTTGACTTCCTCTCTCATGGGTTCGTTGATGACGAGGCCAATTTACTTAAGATGTCACTCGGCTATTTTGCTCCCTCGATGCGAACTATCCGGAAGTGTGAGAAAGTCCGTTGTGCTTTTTGCTTTTCAAGATACTTCTTCATTCCGCCGCTTTTTCCTCGTATTTTCCCAACATTTGGCTTACAACGACTTGAGAATCGCCGTGAACTTGCACGGCTCGATCTGGAGACTCGAGCGAGGCGAAGTCCTGCGATCGAGGCCTCGTACTCCACCTCGTTGTTCGTATTTTTGAATGTGAACCGGTGAGTAGGCGATCTCTTGGTTGTCGGGCCCAGGAGTAAGATACCGCTCATTGCTGCTTTTCGAAGCCGTCAACGTAGAGTTGCCAAGACTCCTCGGTGTTTCAACCACGGGTTCGGCTTTGGCATCGTCCCGATACGGACTCGGTGGGCTTCGGTTTTCGGCGAAGTTAGCCTCGGCAAGGAAATCCGCTAGGCTTGACCTTTGATGGCTGGCGGGCGAAGGATATATCGTGCTCGCCCGATTCGATTGCCCATTTCGCGATTCTCCCGATGCTTGAGCCGTTAATACTTGCCGAAATGGGTAGTCAGTGAGGACTTGTATGCGATGTGCATGGAAGTGCGGACGTAGTCTCCTCGCGGCATTTACCAATGCTAAAGCAAGCTTCTGGGGGCGATACCTCGCTTCCGGCTTTTAGTGCTCGGTGATGAAATACACCGGGCCGACGTCCTTCTTCTCGTGCAGGATCGACTTATGGATTCGTCTGAGGCGGCGAGGTAGAGAAAAGGACCTCTCCCTCTTCTGGACGGATAGAGTGGGAGCTCGGCGAGGTAGCTCTTGAGGTCTTGGCGGACTGTGCACCTCATCCCATGAGAATTTCGGGCTTTTGAGTATCTTGAAGAAGGTAGCCGCTTATCCGCGGCTTTTGAAAGGAAGCGGCTTAGTGCGGCTATGCACCTGTCGACAGGTACGTCATGGATGGTCTTCGCATCTTCATTTCCAAAATGGTTTGGACCTTGGTCGGGTTTGCTTTTAGCCCTCTTGTGAAACCCAACACCCTAAGAACTTTCCAGATCGGACCGCAAACGTGCACTACGGGATTGACTTTAGGTTGATTTTCCCAAGAAGGCCGAGGACGATCCGAGGTCGGCCACACATGCTTCTTCCGCTTTTGACGACGATGTCGCTCACGATACCTCCACATTCGACCTATGTAGGGTGAAATATTTTGTCCACCATCCTTTGATAGGTAGCCCTGCATTTTAAGGCCGAATGACATCTTTTATATGCGAAGACCCAAGTCGGTAATGAAGGTCGTCTTGGCAGCGTCTTCGTCGTCCATCGGGACTTGGTGATACCCTTTGTATAAGTCCAAGAAATCAAGACTTCAGATCCGACCAACGCGTCGACCTTCTTGTCAATGTTGGGAAGGGATAGCAATCCTTTGGGCAATGCTTGTTGAGGTCGGTGTAGTCAATACACATTCGTCATCCTCCTCCTTTCTTCACCATCACCGGGTTGGCTATCCGGTCGGATATTTGACCTCGAACAAGATGCGTGCTTTTAATAGCTGGTTCACCTCGTCATGAATGACTTGGTTCCGTTAATTTGCGAAGATTCTTTGCTCGCCGAACCGGCTTTATGTTCGGTCGATGTTGAGCCGGTGAGTGATGATACTCGGCGAGACTCGGTCATGTCGAGGGGAGACCAAGCAAACACGTCCGGAATTCCCTTAGAGTTGGATGATCGATCCTTCACTTGGTGTCGTGGTGAAACCAACTGGACGACCTTCAATGGCTCATCCTCGCATAATGCGACCTCTTCCACCGACCGCCGTGGAGTGGCGATGTACTTTCGACTCCAACTCCCGGGTTTCTTTAATTGCTATGCTCGTGGGTCCGGACCGAGGTCCCGCACCTCGTAAAGCAACTTGCATACATTCCTCGCTTGCTTCGATCACCTCGGATCACGGCCGTTCCCTCGTGGTGGGTATTTTTATCGTCGGTGGTACGTTGAGCATACCGCCTTACAATATTTCACCAATCTCGCCTAGTATGATGTTATACGGCGAGTTGGCCTTCACTACTGACCGCACCACCTTTGTCGAGGTCGTTGGTGCTGTCCCCACCGCGACGGTAGCTCGATTATTCCCTCCGGGCGCGTTTCTTCCCGGACGAAGCTTGAATTGGCGTGATGTGCTGTCACGAGGTGTCTTCTTCTACTCCTAGCTTGTCAAAGCATTCCTTGAAGAGGATGCTCACCGACGCCATTGCCAATGTAAACGCGCTTACCAATTTATTTGCGACTATTACCGGATCACCAACGCATCCCGGTGGGTATCGTCAGCAGTACGGGTCGCCCTCGGAGAAGGTGATCGCCCGTCCTTTCTCGAACCTCTTATTGGTAGGTTCACGGTTCAGGACTTGGGCATCGGCCTTCGTGGAGGACTTCGTGACTCCACGGGAGCCCGTAATTGTGGAGACCACCCGTCATATCGGGGCTCGCCATCTCTTCCTCGCCGGTGCTTTGCGCTTTGTTTTTTGCAGGGCACAATTTCCTCTTCCTCTGCTTTTTCTTCTTTTGACTTTGGTCGGCTTGGCGACTGCCCTAGTATTTCTTCGGGTCCGTCCCGAACTAGCATCTCTATTTCACCCATGAGCTCTTTGCACTCTTCGATGTCGTGCCTGTAATCATCATGGAATGAGCAAGATTATCCATAGGTCGGCACCTCTTCCTCCCGACATCGGTCGAGGCTTCTCGATGAGTTCATATGGAGTCGTGAGATTTACGCTCTCGGCTCGTAACGGGTGTATTGAGGTCGCCCGAGGCGTCGCGCGGACCGAGCCTGACTTTATCGGGCGATAATCTGGCCCGCGCGCCGCCGCCTTGGTTCCGATCTTCCTTCCTTCGCCTCTCTTCCTCTTCCGAAGGTCTGCGCTTGCTTGTTTCTTTTGTCGACCGTCCGCTTTGGCGAACCGGTTGGCTATCGCCACATGCTCATTGCGATCGAGGTTCGTGCCACGATCTCTCAGATAAGGCCCCGGCAAGATGCCGCTTTGGAAGGCCGAGATGACTAACAGTCGCTCACGTCTTCGACCTTCAAGCACTCCTTAAACCTTGTCATGAAGTCGCTGATGGACTCATTACGGCTTTGCCTTATGGTGAGGAGGTGTGCCGATGACGTTTTGATTCCGCTGGAAGAACCTTCGTGGAAGGCGGCCATCGGTCGCGATAGGGCCGATGCTTCCGTGAGGTAGATATCGAACCACCGCGGGCGTTGTCGACGAGTAACTCGGGAAGAGTTTATACATATGAACCGAGCCGAGCTGTTGGTTGATCATGTTGTATTGGAACCGCGATAGGAAGTTTTGTGGATCCTCACCATCATAGGGGCGATGCTTGGCACCCGTATTTATCCGGGAGAAGTGTTGAGTATTCTATTTGAGAACGGGTGGCTATCTTCCGTATCCATCGAAGCCGCCCTTCCGAGATCGGGACGGAGTTCGATGATCGAACTCGCTTAGGTGACTCGGACCGACTTCGCGGCCCGATGTTTTTCTGCATGCCGCGTCCCCTCGAGATCGGGGAGAGTTCATGGATGGATTTATTCTCGCGATCGAGGCCGGCCAAGGCAATCACGACGCCCTCTCCCGCGTTGCTCGCCTCATGCGGTCGGTTTGGGCCCCGACTCTCGTTGTGATGCCTCGTGATCTAGACGAGGCTTGATGTACCGTTCTTCAGACGTGGTCGACCGTGCTTCACCGAGGAACCGGAGAAAGCTCCTTGTTTTCTCGAGAAACCTCGACGACGTCGTCAAGGTTTACTTATGGAGCCGGAGGTTCCCCGGATTATTGCTACGATTGCTTTCGCTATGGTAACTGCCTCCTGCAGGCGGGTGTCCGTGCTCGTCGAGACTTTGGATATGCCCCGGGGTTTCTTCTCCGATTGGGCTCTTCCCGAGTTGAGCTCGGCGTTCCTTCGCCGTCGGCGTTGTTGTTGCGGCGACGGTCCCGATGACGGCTTCGGTGTACTGGTCATGATTATTTCCAAACGGTGGTTGATCGAAACACAATATTTCGGTTCCCACAGATCGGCGCCAAGATCGATCTTAATTTCGTAAGGGAAATAAATGCTAAGAACACCAAAGATTTACGTGGTTCGATCGTGAATAAGATCTACGCCCACGGGCGAGAGAGAGTATGTGTATTGAGAGTGTAAGCGATTACAAAGAGAGTGAATGATCTATGTCGCCTAATCTAGCCTCTATTTATACACAATGTATTGACCTAGATCTCGAATCCAAGTCTTCTAACTAGGATTCGAGATCCTATCCCTCTTGAATTAGGATTCTTTTAGATATGGTGAGCTTTCTACGCTCCCACCGACTTTAGGGTCTTCATGGGTTTAACTCGTCTGCGCCGAGCTGATATCGTGTTTCTTGTATTGGGCGCGATCTTTGGGCGCCTCCTGTTGGTACCGTATCCTATCACATGTGTTAAGTTGTTTGTTTGGAGATGGATCTAGATTCTATATTTAAGTTATACATACAGCTGGCTGGCTGGCAAACAACAGAAGAAAAGAGATCAAAGAGATATTTATAGGTAGCTAGCTTGTAAGGATTCCATTTGTCTGATTCCACTTGTCTGCTTTTCCTACCTACCTATATATATATATAATATAGATGCATGGTGGTGAATGGTGATACATAGTTGTTAGAGGAGGTAAGATAGGAATGGATGAATTAGAGAGTGAGAGTTCTAGTTGGGACGACGCCTACTTTGAACTTGAGTTAGGCCCTCACGATGAGGCCGACGAGTTTGAGTTCCGCGTTTCCATTTCTGCTGTCGTCCCCTTCCCTGCAGGATTATTTCACCCCACAACTATTACTAACCACCACCACCACGCTGCCACCGCCACCGCGCCCACTAATATCGATCTAACGCCAACCCAGATCGCTACCACGACCAACACCACCTGCAGGTATTTTAATTAAATTCTATACATGAATTGTCTCGATCAATTAATTATGATGTATATATATATGCCAGGAAAACAATAGCAGGCAAGATGAATAGGTCGACGATGATGAAGTTGCTGGTGAAGCTGAGGTCCATCATAAGCGCAAGGGGGAGAGTTTGTGTGTCCTTTGACCGATGGTTTGGCCGACGCAGCGATGAGTTTGAAATGGTGAGGAGGCCAGCGAGGAACTTGTTTGGAGGAGTTGGGAGCAATAAGATTAAGAGCACTTCCATC
Source organism: Salvia rosmarinus (assembly GCA_036937905.1). NCBI lineage: Eukaryota > Viridiplantae > Streptophyta > Magnoliopsida > Lamiales > Lamiaceae > Salvia > Salvia rosmarinus. Next base: position 64,031,349 of record CM072818.1, on the reverse strand, counting down.
ATCCCTTCTCCACTTCCCCAGCTTGGCCATCACACATCATTGCTTCACGCCGCTATTGCTCACTGCAACAAATCTTCTTCTTTTTCTTTTTCACTTTAATTACTCCATTATTCATCCTTCCTCAATAAAATTAATCACCAAATCTATCTTCAAAATATTAATCTTATGACCCCTCTTTTGGCCGTATTGACGCCAAACCCAATCAATATAATTAATTAAGTGCTAATTACGTATGGAACCCGCACCGCACCATTATTCATATCGGAAATCAATTTTCTAATTCATCTTGCCTTCACTCAAATCATACATACATTAATTTAAATTCACCAACGCTGTATATATATATATATATATATATATATATATATATATATATATATATGGTTAAGAGGGTGTTTGGCTAAGCTTATAAGTTCGTTAAAACAACTTATGTTCGCTTTAGGAGCTTATAAGTTTATGTAAGGTGTTTAGCAAAATAAGCTTCTAAATAGCTTATGTTCGTTAAAATAAGCTCCAACAACTTATAAGTTTCCTTAAAAATAAGTAGCTCAATTCTAACTTATTTTTTTATAAGTTTGTAAGTAATAGTGAATTTACCAAAATAATTTTATTATGATTCGTTATAATCTACATACATACTATCGATTTCACATCTCGTCAATTTCTCGTTCTAACTATGATTTTCTCTCTGTAACTCGTGATTATTTCTCTAACTTATAAGTTAAATTATCCAAACACTTTGACAACTTATAAATATCTTATAAGCTCTTGAAACATCTTATAAGCTCTTAGAGCTATTTAAAATAAGCTTAGCCAAAACACCCTCAAAGACTAAAGTTATACCATACAAGCATCAATTTTGTCAAAACGATTCAATTCAGTTTAACCAAAATCAGTTACACGTACTACGAATTAAGTAGAGCAAGAATTAACTGAAGGAGTTGATGCTACGTACTGCAAACATATTAAAATGATCGAAGGTATATATATTTATTTGTCTGTTGTATAGGACAAGTTTTAATTCGCAAGATGTCATTTGTTCAACTTCTATTTGTCGTTTCGGAAAAAAAGAACAATGATCTCTTAACACAAGAATATTTAATGTGAAAAACTCTGAGAAAAAATATGACCCATAGAGAAAAATTCACTATATGATAAATTTCTACCACTATAAGAAATAGCGCGATCAACGACGGAAATTTCCGTCGTTATACCGAAAAAGTCCGTCGGTGATCAGAAACAACGACAGACAAAGTCCGTCGGTACAAAAATGTCGCTATTCCTATCAACGACGGAATACTAGTCCGTCGTTGAATCACCGTCGGAACAACGACGGATATAGACGTCGTCGTTGTCTACGCACGACCGTCGTCGATCAACGACGGACATTCCGTCGTTTTTTAACGACGGACTACTGTCCGTCGTTAATCAACGACGAATCAACGACGGAGGTATCGTCGTAGATCAATGACGGAAAAAAGTCCGTCGTTGATTAACGACGGATTGTATTCCGTCGTTGATCACCGACGCAATACAGACGGACTTTCCGTCGTTGATCAACGACGGATGACAGTCCGTCGGTAATCAACGACGGATGTATCAACGACGGTCCTAGTCCGTCGTTGTTCCGTCGGTATTTTTGATTTTTTTTTTAATACATTATATATTTTATTTTCAATGCAAGATTCAAAATCACAACCACTAAATCAATAAAATGTTTACAACATTTAAATATAATTTTAGATTCAAAATACAATAAAACTACAATGTTTGCAACATTAAAAATACAATAAGAAAATAAGTTATTCATGATCTATTTTTTCTCAAACAACTTCGGCATTAAAATCTTAAGCATCTCGTCATGAACTTCTTGCACATCTTGATCATTCACGACAGATTTTTCTTCAACGTTAATGACATCATGACGAATGGAATGTGTAGAAGAATGATGCATGTCGCATGTACTAAATGATGCAACTGCATCACTAATTTACAAAGCAACATACTCAGCTTTTTTCAATGTTGCTTTTGCCTCCTCCAAAGCCTTTTCCAGCGATGTTTTTACCTCCTCAAGATCATTTTCATTTGCCATTTCCTCTACACAAATAAATTGAATATGAAAGCAAGAAATGATATAAATCAGGTGATTCCCGAACTAGAGTTAACAATCAACGTTAATCACAAACTCTACTTGAAAGAAACCCTACAAAACCTACATCTACAGTTATAACGTCCTACTTATATATTTGATGTACGTTCATATAAAGTATGTGAATTGCAATTAAACTAAAACATACCACAATAGATGGTCAACTGTCTCGTAGAGTCAACTGCTCGGATGAACTCCTTTCGTCGTTGCAGCCTTTTGCAATCAAAATAAGGATAAAATGAAAATTTTGACGGGACGTTTACTATAAAATCAAGAATGGGTCGATTCTCTTCACGAGGCATCTGATACGAAGGTCCATCCTTTTGTTTCCTCGTTTTTTCTCTAGATTCTTGACTACACTCTGTGTCTGAACTCAAAGCTCCTTCGTATTGACCACGATGACACTCAAACCATCTTCCTCGTATTCAATTTTGTACGAGTTGTCATGTTCCTTCAATTTTGCTAAGATAAGCATATAATGAGGATCATCATTCTCCTCACTGGAAATAGAAATTGTAATGATAGTCTTCGTTATTGTATCTTAGCTTTTCATTCGACTTCGTCCTCTTCTGCTCATCACATATTCTTGGCATATGACACATGTATTGCTTGTCCATGTTGTGAACAAGCAGCATTTTTTTGATATTACCTAATTCATCGCAGGATAATGATTGTGATTATGAGCAGCATCAAGCTCATCCTTACTGCTTGAACAAGAAGTAAGGATGCTCTGATCGCTTGAAAAAGAAGTGATGATTCTCTTGATGCTGCTCATAATCACAACCTTTATCCTGCGATGAATCAGGTAATATAAAAAATGTTGCTGACAACAAAGATGGAGAAGGAATACATGTGCCATCTGCCACAAATATGTAATGAGCAGAAGAGGACGAAGTCGAATGAAAAGCTAAGATACAATAATGAAGACTATCATTACAATTTCTATTTCGATGAGGAGAATGATGATCTTCATTATATGCTTATCTTAGCAAAATTGAAGAACATGACAACTCGCATGTAATGAATACGAGGAAGATGGTTTGAGTGTTGTCATTCAACACGAATGAGATTTGAGTTCGCATACGAGTGTAGTCAAGAATCTAGAGAAAACGAAAACAAAAGGACGGACCTCGTATCGATGCCTCGTGAAGAGAATCGACCCATTTCGATTTTTAGTCAATAATGTCAAAATTTTCATTTTATCCTTATTTTGATTGCTATTTGAATTTTCTACGCAACAATTAGAAATGAAAATGATCAAGATCAAGATCATGACATTTTGGAAAACACGTCAAAATTAGGATTATAAATGTCCTTTAAAAACGACTCCATCACATTATGGTGGTGAAGTGAAGCAACCTATACATGGCCAACTCTAAACCAACTTCACTCATTATTCAAATCGTTGACACCTTTGATGTACATGAACAAAATCCTAACTTCATATTGACCACGATGAATTTATCATCCCAACAAGTTAACAATCAAAACATTTTAAACATATGCGTCGAAATATAATCACATATTACTCAATCTCATCACATATTACTTAATTTCATCACATATGGGCATATTTCAAGCAAACCACGATTATTCAAATCAATTTCACATTCGATGTACATGAACCAAATCATAACTTCATATTGACCACGATGAATTTATCATCCCAACAAGTTAACAATCAAAACATTTTAAACATATGCGTCGAAATATAATCACATATTACTCAATCTCATCACATATTGACATATTCCAAGCATATACATGTCACGATAAATTCACTATACATATACATGTCACGATAAATTAACTATACGATAAATTCACTATAAATATACATATACATATACACACGATAAATTCAAGATCATAAATATACAAAAATACAAATTGAACGTGAGTTTCAAGAGTACCTTTGTTCAAAGGGGCAAGGCGACGGCGGCGCGGTTTGAGCGTGGGCGGGGACGGCGGCGGCCAGGGGCGGCGCGGTTTGGCGTGGGCGGCGGGCGGCGGCGGCACGGGCTGAGCGTGGGCGGGGACGGTGGCACGGTTTGAACGTGGGCTGGGCTGAACGTGGGCAGGGGACGACGACGCGGGGCTTTCTCACGGCGGCGCGGGGCTTTCTCACGGCGGCGCGCAAACGACGACGATGTGAAGAAGGCGACGCAGGGGCGGCGCAACGGTGACGTGAAGACGGCGAGGCGTGCACGGGGCGGCGGCGGCGAGGCAAAGACGGGTGACTTTCTGGAATTAGGGTTCGAGTTTCTGTGAATGAAAAATTGGGGGTGGAATCCCGTACGTTTATGTTAAAATTCAACGACGGATCAACGGCGAAATTAACGACGGAATTACAACGAAAAAATGTCAGTCGTTGAAATTCCGTCGTTGATCCGTCGTTAAAATAGTCCGTCGTTATTCCGACGTTGGATTTCCATCGTTGATCTGTCGTTGATTGTGTCCGTCGTTATTAAGCCGTTGATTTTTTGTCGTTGGTCCGTCGTTGATCAACGACGGACTTTTATCCGTCGTTAATAACGACGGAATGCCGACGGCATTTCTTATGAATATGTTACAGTATAATACCGTCTTAAGACCGTCATTATTCCGTCGTTAATTGCCGATGAAAATTTTTCCGCCGTCATTCCGTGGTTGTTCGAGCATTATTCTTGTAGTGTACAATCACACAATATACTTATCCTTCTTGACCCTCTCTACATTGTTATAAGCCTTTGAAAAACTCTCACCCTTCTATCAAGATTTTCTTATAAGAGAAACTAAGAAATGAATTTAGATTAGAATTATATAATGTAGTGGTTGTTACATTTGTAATAAAGAAGCCTATGTTTCTTAAATAGCATTAAGAAGTTCATTCCTTTGATCACGAGACAGATGTGGGGCAAGTTATTTTTATTTGTAAAATAAGGAAATTCCAACAATCTTCACCTTGTTAATAATAAAAGAATACTTCATTGTCTTCATCGACAATCATGATTCTTAACCCAAAGAACTATCATCCTCAAAAGAGAGAATAAATCTACTCAAAAATATGAATAGAAAATTTATAATAAACCATTCTAAGGATTTTCTTCGGGACATGTCAAAACTTGTTGAAAAAATTATGGTTCAACTTCTAGCTTTTGGCTCTTCTAAAAGTTCTTCAGTCATCGACATAAATTTCACCACAGACTTTGCATCTATGTCAAATCAATGCACATGTGGTTCAATTAACATCATCGCATCCTCGCTCATGATAGTTGAACACGACATAAGGATGTTCATATCATCAAAAGAGATCTTTTATCACAATATTAGCTTCATGAATGGATCTATTTTGCCGGATCAGTTCCACCTTGATCAGCTCCAACTTAACAATTTCGCTTTGTATACTCAATTTTTCCACACTTCCAACAAACAACATTTGGAGCCCTTCTTCATCCATTTGCTAAAAACCACAATTGCTAAATTTTTACACTTCACTCGTCAGCCGCCTTCTCTTATTGGAAAGAGGTTTTCTCGTGACTTCAGTAAAAAATAATGATTCATTCTCATGCATCAAGATTGGTTTCATGTGCTCATAGGAATTATGAAGAGACAAGTTGAGCCTTAACGCCTTATCCTCGTCTTCAATTTTCGCTCCGCTTCTAGTTAAGAGATAATACCATTAAGAGTATTCAAATGATCTGAAATTTTTGTACCTTCATCCATGTGCAAGGTGTAAAATTGTTCGTTTAGGTACAACTGATTCGAAATGCCATTAACTTGGTACAAAGCTTCCAACTTTTCCCATAGCTCCTTAGCGCTTGAAATCCTATGTACATTTGCAAGAACATTATTGGTCAAACATAGATGGATTGTAATTACCGCCCTCAAATCCAGATCCTTCCAAACTTCATCACTGATACCAAAATTTTTGTTTGTATCTTCAAATGAACCGGGCCTACTTCTCAAAACCTTATGCACACCAAATTATATTAACATATCATTGACTTACACTTAACACAAGTCAAAATTGATTCTTCCATCAAACTTCATTGAACTTGAAGTCCTTGACATAGGTTTCTCCACTCCTAAATGAATAGCCGACTCGTAAGAGATACCGAGATTTTTCTCAAGAAATCCTTTATGATGTGGAAGATCAAATAACGCTGCAATCACAGAGCATATTTAGAATATCAAAAGACCTAAACCAAGCTTTGATACCACTATTGGGACATCAAGTTCTCATTCATACTTAAGAAAGAAATGAAAAAGAGGAAGAAAAGAACAACAATCTCACGAGAATTTAACGTGGAAAACTCCAAAACCGGAGAAAACCACGACCTATAGAGAAAATTTACTATATGATAAATTTCTACAATTACCCCTCTCGAATTTCCCTATACTATTACAAGCTTTTGAGAAACTATCACCGTTCTATCAAGATTATCTCACAAGAGAAACTAAGAAAAATTAGACTAGAATTAAGCACAATATTATAATGTAGTGATTGGTACCCTTGTAACAAAGAAATTTATGATTCTTAAATAGCATTAAGAAGCTCCTCCATTTGATCACAAAACATATTGGGAAAAGTTACTTTTATTTTTAACACAAGAAAATTTCAACACTATATGTGCATTGTATTTCCATTTATTTGGATATTCGATCTAGTTTATACTAATTTGATGATTGGTTTGAATAGGTTTACTTTGTACTAGCTCTGTTAGTTCTTTGTAATATATATTCGATTTCATAATGTCATATGTATCTTGTATCTAAATAAAAAGGTCAAGTAGCAAAAACTCCCCATAATGTTATAACCAAAATAACTAACTTTCTATCGTTATGTTTCTTCAACTTGCTCTCTATCGTCCAAAAAAATAAAAAATAAAAATAGGTCAGATCACCCCCTCGACTAACGGCTGATTAAATGTTGTTTACAAAAATTCCAATTTTTTTTTTTGCACTCACTCTCTCATGACTTTGCTGAAGATGAAGTTGACGATGCTGTAGATATAGTAGAACTACCGTAGATTTGAGTAGTAGATAGTGTTCTGCAATGCCACAAAGCTGCAGTTGAACAATGCCATCATGGCGCCGTTGGACGACCCCAAATTCAATTGGGCCTAAAATCAAGAGCCACCTCTAATCGAAGCATCAAGAGCCGTATATAGACATTCACTATTGATTTTATTTTTAAATTTATTCAAATATATGACATATTTTCTATATTTTGTGACTAATTGTTGACTTAAGTAGTACAATTGATCTCAATGGTGGAGTAAATAAGGGTAATTTGCTTCAATGTCGTTGCACTTATATTCTGCCATCAAACTGATTCTGGTGGCATTTGTATTATCTCCATATGGACATCAAAACTTGCTCATAAAGCTTTTATTTGTTAATGTACTACTATATTTTTTGTAATACATATGAATGTTGTATAAATTTAAATATTTTAAATTTATAATATCTTATGTTATATACATATATATATATACATAAATATTTACACTAATTTTAGTTATGGCAATCTTTAATTTTTATATTTAACTATAATTATGACCGAGCATAACAGGGGATACAAATATAATTCATATTAAGAGTTGAGAAATATATTACAAAATTCGTGAACCGTGGATTCTACTATTATGGACCATAAAGTAGCGAGTTGGCTTTTCTAAGTGGTGAAAATCTTTTTTAACCATATTCATAAGTTACATAACAAAATTATCCATATTTATAGTATTTCTATCAACATTATTCAATCTTAAATAAAGTGACAAAAATATGTTTAAACGTCATAAAATTTACGTGTAAATCAGTTTAATTCTGACATAATTGTTGACTAATAACTAGCCACTGATCGAAGGCTGGTTAAATGAACTAGCTGTCTGTGGACAAATTAGTGAGCGTGGAAGGCTAACATATAAGAATTTTGTTGTCAATTGAATGGTTTTAATAACAATATTATACTTATGAATAAATTCAGCACGTAAGTTATGATCATGGATATTTTTAGGTGATAGTTGATACGTAAAAATGAAATTAGATAGGAATGAAATGGACTTTAGAATGAAATGGAATGAATGTATGCGATTTATATGGTTATATGTATAAGGAATAGACGAATAAGAATGAAATAAAAAAATCATTATTTTTATAATTTATGTTATTATTATCGTAATAATATAAATTAATTAATTAATTACTCAATTATTATTATTCTTATTCTTATTATTATTTTTTATTTTTATTAATTAATTAATTAATACTATTATTTTAATATAATATTTATTTGTATTAATTATTTTTGTATGTTAATATTTTTTAATATTATTAATTAATTAATAATATTTATTACTATTATTATTATTATCATTATTATCATTTTATTATTTTTATTATTGTTTTAATATAACTATTTATTGTATTAATTATTATTTATTATGTTAATGTTATTAATAACTATAATTTTTATCATTATTATTATTTTATTATTTATTATTGTTAATATTACTTTTACAAGATAAAAAATAAATAAGAATAATCTCATATTCATAGAAATAGTTAATACATGGATGAGTGGAAGAATGACTAATCTCATATACATAGGAATAAACATTCATTCGGGAATTATGATCTTACCATAAAAATCTTACCAATAATAGAATTATGAATGAACATAGAAATCACCTGTTCTATTCTAATTTCATTACATACAGAGGCGGATGTACTAATGGGCTGTACTGGGTTGGAAATTCTTCCTATACCTATATTTTATATTTAGGCCCAAATTCATTTTAGCCCACCCTCAAATAATTAAAAAACAAATATAAAAAACTTAAACCTATTTTGATGTACAACAATAGACGGAAACGGAGACTCATTTTCCTCTTCTAATCCTATTCATTACCGAATCTATTTTTCCTTTTCTCTGATTCCACTGTGTTCTTATTGCCCATCACTCCTTTTCATCTCATATATTCAAGGTATGGAATGGAACCCTAAATTAAGATTTAGTATTTCAAATTGAGTTTATCTTTGGTGAATAAATATCACAATTTTGAACAAGGAGCTTATTATTTTGTTATTTGGTTTTGGTTTATTCTATATTACTACTTGTATTCAAGCAGTTTGACAATTTAAGCTAAGATAAACTAACATTATTGTGTTGATTGCTAGCTCAACACCTTAAAATATAAATAATGATAGTTATTAACAAGGCATAACAATTTTCTTGTAGCCATTAAGCCATAACTAGATTTCATATATATATATATATATATATATATATATATATATATATATATATATATATACCATAAAGGGGGTAGGTGTATTTTTTCTACATATTAAACCACATAAAGAAAATAAAAAATATATACGAGATAGAGCTCACAGAACTCTTATGATGAAGAAACATGGACTGAGCCTTCGTTTCGCACAATATGTTCAAATGAATTGAAGGATTTTTATTTTTTTATGGAATGGGATATATTATGTAGCTCAAGGATTAGTATAGAACTTACGATTGGTAAAAGAGTAAGAAAGCTGAAAACTTAACAACACATGTTTTTGTTTCCAGAAAGCTCAAGGGTTTATTTAAGTTGTAAATGCTTCTTCTTTTGTAGTTTTATGCTTTTTCCTGTTTTTCTTTTACACGTATAGGATATAACGTGTAAAGCATTATTAAAAGAATTTGCATTATTGAAAGCATTATTGATAAGATAGAATAGGTAGATAGGTGTTACGTCTTGTTTTAGGTGGATAGGTGTGAATAGTAGTAGCACCATTAGATGTTAGATATCTTTTGTCTATAAATAGCAATCCTTCCATTGTAAAATCAACCGAGAAGCAATAAACCTCGAGCTTTACGAAAACAAAACATGTGTTGTTAAGTTTTCAGCTTTCTTACTCTTTTGCCAATCATAAATTCTATATTAATCCTTAGAGCTACATAATATATCTCATTCCATAAAAAAATATCCTTCAATTCCGCTGAACATATTGTCTGGAAACGAAGGCTCTGTCCCTGTTTCTTCATCATAAGAGTTCTGTGTGAGCTCTATCTGGTATATATTTTCTATTTTCTTTATGTGGTTTAATGTTGTAGGGAAAACTAGGTTTAGCCCTCGCCCCGAGGATCTATCTTGGATATTTAATTCACCATACTTTGATTATATTCCTATCATGCATCTAAATAATTAATTGCAACACGTAGGGGTTTTCTCGTGTTTACCTTTGGATCTGTAGAGGTCGGTCAAACGGGATGAACGGATCGAACGGATCGGACTCGTGCTTTGACCTTCTGGACTGTATCCCGGTTGCCCAATCTCCAACGTCGAGTGAGGACGATCTATGGAGAATGCTTCGGAAAATCACCCTCAAGCTCTCTCACAATTTTCGAGAATCCTCTCTAATCTCACACTAGAGATGCACGAAAATAATCCTTGTGTAATTGAGGATTAACCTAGACTTTATCTCTTACCTTATATTTATAATGCATTACCATAATCCCATAAGGAAAGGATCCATGCATATCCCATAAATATAATAATATCCTTATAGGATAAAGAGAATAAAATCTATCCTTAGAGACCTATGGGTGCCGATTTTCTTGAGCAGCGGGCTGGATGGGCCAAATTTCAGGATCAAATGCAAGGAATAAAGATGGGCCTCAAATAAATTAATTATCTTATGTTCACCCGTAACATAAATTAATTTATAAACATTCATTCATGACACTAGAGAATAAATGCCGACTTACCCTTTATTACCAAGTTGAGTCGGGCTTGCACTTAGACATTACGAATCCCCGTATTTAAGATATCGAACGTCCATTAATTATTTATAGCATTCTGACTACTTAAAATAATTAATAACTTCATTTCCTTAAGTAGTACCACTCAACCTTATTATTGTACTTGAGCTAACTCAACCTGCGCAGGTTTAGTACAATAAACCTTTTGAGCTCCTTAAGGGGCGCCATCATCCTAAACGGATACGTGACTCGACTGAGATAACTAGCGTGACATACAAGATCGCCACCACCCAAGATGCGAGAGAATCTTGGGTTAGAACATATAACCTCACCCATAACAAGTCAAAGTGATGGTCAAGAACTCATACTCACCTAATACATTATCGAGGTTTAGATCATCGTAAGTCACCGAGATCTTGATTCTTCACGACGGTCGATAGAAGAACACATCTCATCGTGATCCTTCAATACGTCGAGACGCATCAAGCATAGACAAGCAACTAAGTCAAGTCACTTCTTATCTATACTGCAGCCTAAACCGACAATCCGTCCTTAAGTTGTCTCACCAGAAACTTTTATATCTCATTAAGCTTGACCAATCATACGTAATTGCGATCTTCTACACAATCGTATGATCTAACTTATATATGAGATAAAGGGACACGATATATGCAATCAAGTATTCAATTCAGATAGGAGATTGTAATAGTGGTAACAGGAAACATTGTATACAAGCTCAACCAAACTGCTTTCAGTATACAAATCCAACAATCTCCCACTTATACTAAAGCAAACTTTTAGTATACAATGTGTCTTTCTACTAGCTATTACAAACAACCATCACTTTGCTTCTCCCACTTATACAAAAGTTTCCTTTCTAAGTGGGTGCCATCATGCGCAATCCAAGTCCTCGAACGTGCACTTCGTAGACTTTTTGCGGCAGACTCTTTGTGAATGGATCCGCTAGATTTTCCGTCGTATCAATCTTTTCAATCAGCACGCCACCTCGTCTAACGATTTTCAGTATGACATGGTACTTTCTCTCTATGTGTTTGGTCGCTTGTGGGTCCGTGGTTCCTTCGAGTTTCACATCGCACCGAAAGTTATCACAAGAAACTATGATACTCTTAGGCAAACCAGTACCACACCTAGATCCACGAGGTAGTTCTTGAACCATACAGCCTCCTTAGAAGCCTCCGGCGGCTACATATTCGGCTTCCATGGTAGAGTCCGCAATGCATCATTGCTTTGCACTCCGCCAGATACGGCTCCACCTCCCAAGGTAAACACATAGCCCGAGGTCGACTTTTCTCATAACGGTCGACTTGGAAATCCAGTCAGATAACCCAAAGGCATTAGACTATCTCGCATGGTAAACTAGCCTTATAATCTCGAGTCCTTTTCGTGTACTTGAGTATATGCTTCTCGCAATTCAATGAGCTTGTCCAGGTTAGATCGATATCTAGCTACTATGCTCACCGCGATAGCGTATATCGGGCCTCGTGCATAGCATTGCGTACATGAGACTTCCTACGCTAAGCGTATGAACTTCTCTCATTTCTCTATCTCCTTTGCGGTCATAGGTGATCGCGTCTTGATAAAGGAACGCCATGTCGAAGGTAGCAATCCTTTCTTGGCGGTCCGCATACTAAAACAGTAATCACAAGATCAATGTAAGACGCCGAGATAAGCTCAATATTTTCTTCTTGCGATCTCGGTAAACCTTGATCCCAAGAATGCACGCTGCATCTCCTAAGTCTTTCATTTGAAACGATCGGATAACCAACTCTTTACGTCGATAATGACTTCACGTTGTTGCCAACTAGAAGAATGTCATCTACATAAAGTGCAAGAAATACCACATCACCGTTAACATCTAACCGATACATACAACTCTCGCTAGGCAACCGGGTAAATCCATAGGACTTTACCACCTCGTCAAAGCGTAAGTTCCATGATCGGGAGGTTCCTTAAGTCCATAAATGGACTTCTTAAGCTTCCATACTAGATGCTCTTCACCCTTTACCACATAACCTTCGGGTTCTTTGCATGTAGATGTCTCTACCTTCCTCAAGGTAACCGTTTAAAAGCGGTTTTAACATCCATTTGCCAAACCTCTGGGTTCAGTGGTCTGCTATGGCCGAAGAATTACGATGGACTTGAGCATTGCTCTGACGAAAAGGTCTCATCGAAATCGATGCCTCAACTGAGTGTACCCTTCGCCACAAGCCCGGCTTTAAAAGTCAAACCTCTCCATCGGAATCTCTTCCTTTGTATATCCACTTACTACCTACGGCTTCCTTGCCATCCGGTAGAGGTGTCTTTTCATATACATCCATAGCCGTTATGGACTCCATTTCTAAGTCCATAGCGTGTGCCATGATCTTGCATCAATGTCTTGATCGCCTCCTTGTATGTCCATGGGTCGATTATTGCTGCTCGCTTTCTCGGGACTATATCCAAAGATTGTCCCACGAACATAAATCGCTCGGGTTGACGAACAACCTCCCACTACTGACGAGGTTCTACAGCACTATGGCAACGGTGGGTGCGAAACTTGTGGTTCTCTATCTTGCACAACTTGGTTGGGTAGGTACCACTGCGGTCGGTATCTCCGTGGAACTCGACCCACTTCAATTTCTTGAAGTATCCGTGTCGATCCCTCCCACTAGACTCGATATCTCGCACTTTGGCCTAATCGGTGGTGGAATACAATCATCTTCTAATTCTTGAAGAATGATTTCAACTTTGGATTTATGATTTTCATGTAGTCCTCTTCTAAGAATCGAGCATTAGTGCTAATAATGACCTTCCGATCCTTAGACTATAGAATAAACCACCTTCGCTCCTCTCAGATAGCCAATAAACAGCCTTGCGTCGGATCTAGCCTCCAACTTGTCGCCTTCTTGTTCGACGTGTCCGGATCGCCCATATCCTTATGTGGCTTAAACCGGGCTTCGCCCAAACCACAACTCGAAGCGGTCTTTTCGACTGACTTGGATGGTACTAGATTTAGCAAGTATGCATTGCTTCTAAGGCATACCCCGTAATCTAAATAGGCAATGTTGCATAACTCATCATTGATCTAACCATTTCCAAAAGAGTCCTATTTCTTCGCCCGACACACCATTTTGTCAGTGGTGTGCCGGTGAAATCGCGCCGGGAGGTAATCCCACACTTCACTAGATAGTCCATAAACTCGTTCTCGAGGTATTCGCCACCGCGATCGCACCGCAGATGACTTGATACTCTTACCTAGCTTCGTCTCTGTAGGGAAAACGATGTTAACCCTCGCCCGAGGATCCATCTTGGGTGTTTAATTCACCATACATTGATTATAAACCTAGCATGCGTCTATATAATTAAAACGCAACACGTTGGGGTTTTCACGTGTTTACCTTTGGATCCGCCGAGGTGGTTGAACAGGATGAACGGATTGAACGGTCGAGACTCGTGCTTTGACCTTCCGGATCAGATCCCGTTGCCCCCAATCTCCAACGCCGAGTGAGGACGATCTATGGAGAATGCTACGAAAATCACCCAATGCTCTCTCACAATTAAAACTCTCGAAAATTTTCCTCTCACAACTATGAGATGACCAAAATTGTCTTGTTATTTGTGTGTGTGTCATAGACATTATCTCATACCTTATATTTATAATGCACTACCTTAATCCTATATGGAATGTTACCATAATCCTATATGGAATATAACCATAATCCTATATGGAATATTACCATACACTTAGGATTATTTCCATACTCTTAGGATTATTTCCATACTCTTAGGATTATTTCCATACTCTCAAGATTATTACCATAATCTTATATGGAAAGGATCTATGCATATTCCATAAATATAATTATATCCTTGTGGGATAAAGAGAATAAAATCTTGCCTTCGAGAGCTATAGGGCGCCGATTTCCCAAAGTCTTACGGGCCTGATGGGCCACCTGTGGATCAAATGCAAGGAATAAAGATGGGCCTCAAATAAATTAATTATCTTATGTTCACCTGAACATAAATTAATTTATAAACATTCGATCATGCCACTAGAGAAAGAATGTCGACTTACCCTTTATTACAAGTTGAGTCGGGCTTGCACTTAGACATTACGAATCCCGTATTTAAGATATCGAACGTCCATTAATCATTTCTAGCAATCATTCGCTTAAACGATTAATATCCTTATTTCCTTAAGTAGTACCACTCAACCTTATTATTGTACTTGAGCTAACTCAACTGCGGGGTTTAGTACAATAAACCTTTGAGCTCCTTAAGGGGCGTCATCATCCTAAACGGATACGGTTACTTCGACTGAGATAACTAGCGTGACATACAAGATCGCCACCACCCAAGATGCGGAGAATCTTGGGTTAGAACATATAACCCTCACTCATAACAAGTCAGTGATGGTCGCGAACTCATACTCACCTAATACCTTATCGAGGTTTAGATTATCGTAAGTCACCGAGATCTTGGTTCTTCACGATGGTCGAAAGAAGAACTCATCTCACCGTGATCCTTCAATACGTCAGAGACGCATCAAAGCATAGACAAGCAACTAAGTCAAGTCACTTTATCTATACTGCAGCCTAAACCGACAACTCGTCCTTAAGTCGCCTCACCGTGAAACTTTTATATCTCATTAAGCTTGACCAATCATACGGACTTCGTGATCTTCTACACATCGTATGATCTAACTTATATATTGTAGTTGAATATTGGTTACAATATCGTGCAAAATTACAATGAAATGATTAAAATAACTATTACAAATGAGATGTCAAGAAAACAAGAACTTATCAATAAGTCGCCCAAGTTGAACTTCGCCATAAGACGAAAACGCCCGGTAGTGCTCACGATTGGCGGCTCGTCCCCAAAGGTAAGCGACTTTCGTCTCGTGTAGTAGCACCACAAACAAGTCGAGCCCGTGAATGGACGGAAACGAGAACCGAACTCAAGACTAAGAACTATGAGCTAAGAATGCAAGTAGAATGCTTTGCTTTTGCTAGAGAGAATAGAATGTTTTTGCTTATCTTCTAACTCTAGAATGATGCACTATATATAGCACTCAAGAGGGATGTTCTAAGGTCACAATTGATGACAAACATCAATATTCCATTAACTATTTGGTAATGAAAGGCCAAAGGCCATGAACCTCATTACTAGCAATTCCACTCACAACCCATTAACTTCCAACAATCCCCACATGAGTGGAAATGCTATATAAATGCAAAACGCATAAGTTCGGTCCTCAAGAGACGATATTGCATTTGGAAAGGTAGCTTGGGCCTCAACCTTCCATAGTCGAAATTATCGAGCATACCGCGGCATAGTGGTTATTTCACCTTGAACTAGTCCTCCATGGTGTATCTTGAGACAATAATATTGACACAATATCATCTCAATTTCCATCCGTTCTTACGTTTGTGTCCATTATGGCCTCGGAACACCCTTTGGATTCACAAGTGTACCACTTGAAGCGGCCCCACTTCACACTTGCATAGGTGACTATTACAACCAAGTATTCTGCTATACTTGACCTCCTCGGGTATCCAAGAGTCATTAAAAGTTAAAACTTAACCTCACCACTTGCGGACTTACAAACACTCACCGTTGTTCTCGGAGAATAGGCATGTTTGAGTGTTTATCACACGGATTTTTATAACCCGTTGTCCTTTTGAACCATGTTCTCGGACAATCCAATCATCATGGTTGGGTTTCGCTATAATCATCCTTAAGATGTGGATTTAACACCCATTCCTCTAACAGTTTAAACATTTGATCTCGATTAATGCTTTTGTCGTGGATCCGCTAGATTATCTATTGATTTTACATAATCAATAGTGATAACCCCACTGTGATCAAATGTCTCACGGTATTGTGTCGTCGACGAAATATGTCGAGACTCACCGTTGTAATATATATTTTGTGCCCTTCCCATTGCAGATTGACTATCACAGTGAATCAACACAGAAGGCACGGGACTCGGCCAGCATGGAATATCCTCGAGGAAATTTCTAAGCCATTCGGCTTCTTCACCAGCCTTATCTAAAGCTATGAATTCAGATTCCATGGTAGACCTTGCTATACAAGACTGTTTCTTGGACTTCCAAGATACAGCTCCACCTCCAATAGTGAACACGTATCCACTTGTGGAAAACGAGTCAGTTGAGGCAGATATCCAATTAGCATCACTATACCCTTCAAGTACAGCGGGCTCACTAGAATAATGAATCGCATAATTCTGGGTAAACTTTAAGTAACCCAATACGCGTTCAGTGCTTTCCAATGTTCTCTACTTGGATTAGGCTGTGAAACTACTCAATTTGTTCACGAGCAAGCTAAATCAGTCGGAATGCAGCTTGTGAGATACATCAAACTCCCAATAATCTTAGCATATTCATCTTGACTTATAGGTTCACCCCTATTTGGAGTCAAATGAACACTCGAGTCCCAGGAGTCTTGGAAATAGGCTTATCCATTGCATTGAATTTCTTCAACACTTTCTCAAAGATAGTGGGATTGTGTCAGCAATTCCATTTGGCGTTCTAAGAATTTTAATTCCAAGAATTACATCCGCTAAACCCATATCTTTCATGTCAAGTTCTTACTTAGCATTCTTTTGTTTCTCCAATCACACGAGAGTTACTTCCCATTATCAACATGTCATCTACATAAAGACAAACAATAACAAAATCGTTATTCAATTCTTTACATAGACACACTTGTCACTCTCGTTGATTTTGAAACCATTTGACAACATAACTTTGTCAAATTTCATATGCCATTCTTGCAGGCGCTTGCTTAAGTCCATACAAAGACTTTTGAAGTTTGCATACCTTGTGCTCTTGCCAGTACTACAAAACCTTCCTACTGTTTCATATAGATCTCATCTTCTAACTCTCCATACGTAAACGCTGTTTTTACATCCATTTGATGAATCTCGAGATTTTGCAAAGCAAAGAATAGCGGCGGTGTTTAATAAGTATGTTTAGTCACAAGGCGGTAGGTATCGAAGAAGTCATACCCACCTTTGTCTAAACCCTTGAACTACAAGTCCGGCCTTATATTTATCAATAGTGCCATCGGACTTGTATTTCTTCTTAGGATCCACTTGCATCCTAAAGCTTTACAACCAGTGGAAGATCTACTAACACCCAAGTATGATTCAACATAATAGACTCTATCTCAATGTCTATTGCTTCTTCCACGATCAGATCCGGGCACGATAAAGCTTCTTTACGGTAACCGTTCATCATTTAACAATAAAACGACATAATCCGGTCCATAAATTTTAGATTTTCTTACACGATTACCACGCCTAGGTTGCACATCTTCGGTGTAGACCTAGGTCGCTTTCTATTGGCGGGGCCATAAAAACTTGCTTAGAACTTGAGGTTCACTTTCTTCAAAGTATGAGAATTGGTAGAATCTTCCTCAATTCTTTACTTGAATCGAACTATTCTTATCCTTATTAGGATAGATATTCTCAAAGAATATAGCGTTCCTCGATTCAATTGTTGTTCCCACACGAACATCGGTATGTCGGTTGTGCACAACAAATCTATAAGCACTACTATTAAGTGCATAACCAATAAAGATACAATCTACCGTTTTAGGTCCAATTGTAACTTGTTTTGGCAACGGTATTTCAACCTTAGCTAAACACCCCACACTTTGAAGTATTTATATGAAGGTTTCCTTCCTTTCCAAAGTTCATATGAGTTACATCCTTCCTTTGATAGGAATCTTGTTCAAGATATAGTTGGTCAGAAGAAACGCTTTTCCACATATTGCAGGGTAATCCAGAACTTATTAATAACGCATTCATCATCTCCTTAAGAGTTCGATTCTTGCGCTCAAGAACACCATTTGATTGAGGCGAATATGGGCGATCGTTTGATGGATTATACCACTTTCGTTGCATAATTCAACAAACGGAGCAACATATTCTCCACCTCGATCACTTCTTACAACTTTAATTTTGCAATTAAGTTGATTTTCAACTTCATTCTTGAAGTTTCGAAATGCATCAATTGCTTCATCTTTACTTCTTAATAAATAAAGATAACAATATCTTGTGCAATCGTCAATAAAAGTAATAAAATACTTTTTACCACCTCTAGTTTGTACAAACTTTAAATCACAAACATCAGTGTGAATTAATTCTAGAGGTTTTGAGCTTCTTTCAACGGATTTGAAAGGCAACTTGGTCATTTTTGCTTCAACACATATTTCACATTTATCTTGTGTTTTAGATACTTCTATTTTTAACAAGTTCATGTTAGCGAGTTTCTTTATAGCATTAACATTAACATGACCAAGTCTACAATGCCATAAATCAGAACACTCAAGCAAGTAAGCAGAAGTAGAAGCATTCTCATTAATTTTTGCAACTGCTTTAGAAGGCTTACAAGCTCTAACACCGAGTTTAAAAGATCTTCTGAGACATAACCCTTGCCGAGAGTCTTTCCAAACTTTCTAACTATTACATATTCTCCACGAAAATCTATATCAAATTTGGCTCTAGTCAACTCGACGCCAGAGATGAGATTCTTGGGATCGAAGAGCATGCAGACATCCTTCGAGTTATTTCCACACCGTAAGTTGAAGTACAACGGTACCAACTCCAAGCACCTTGGAAGTATGATCACTTGCCTCGGTCACAGACCCGCCTTCAACCTCTTTGTAGGTGTAGAACAAGTCTCGATGGACACAAATGTGAGCAGAGCACCTCGTGTCAAGAAACCAAGAAGTAGGGGTAGGATTTGTGACTTGGTTTACCTCGGTTATCATGGCAACAAAGTCATCTTTGTCCCAGTGTCAAGTCCTTCTCAACAATGTTGACGCGACCTTTGCCTTTGTCTTTCTCTTAGGCTTTGGCAGCCTTTAGCCATGTGCCCGTGCTTATCACGGTTGTAGCGCGCCCGGAAAACGGGTTTTGCGCCTACTTTTCGCCTTTGTTCATCTGGACGAGGGCGCTTCCTGAAGGTCCTCCTCGACCAGATTGCCTTAGCCTCCATCGGACTTTTACCTTCAACTCTCGCTCCTTAACTTGAGCTTCAACTTGAGTCGAGCAACCATGCTTTCAAGGGTCATCTCCTTCGCTTGTGTTAAGGTAAGATCTCGAACCCTTTCCATCCTTCCGCAATTTGTCAATTAAAATTGCAATGGAATATTGTTCAGCAGAGGCATACCTTCAAGGTGAACATCGTGTAATGTAGCTTGAAACTCGTGTACTTGAGGCATGATCGGTTTTGAATCCACAATCTTGAACTCGGTGAGCACGGTAACCACGAACTTCTTCGTGCTAGCCTCCTCAACCGTATACTTTTGGTTAAGTGCCTTCCATAACTCTTTGGCGATCCTCGACCGCAAATACATTAAATAGGCTATTACCAAGCCCATTTAACACCATATTCCGACCACGTATAGTCGGAATGATACCAAAATGTCGATTTCATACGCACTTCACGTCCGCTTCTTCCTCGGAAGGAATAGGCGGCCCGTCTTCACGCAGGAAGCTAGCAAGCCCCATTGTGGTGATGTAAAACATCATCTTATGCGCCCAGCGTTTGAAGTCGGCCGGTGAAAATTGGCGGTTGTTGAGCCACGGAATGCGGGGTTCACCTTTCGAGCCATGGTGGAACTACTATCGGCTCCAACGGATTGAGTGGTGGCGAGGCGCCATTGGATTGGTCGACATCTTCAATTTGCACGATCGGGTAACTTGAATGCAGAGTTGGGCGACTTTCTCGTCTTGCGATTGTAGTTGAATATTGGTTACAATATCGCAAAATTACAATGAAATGATTAAAATAACTATTACAAATGAGATGTCGAAGAAAACAAGAACTTATCAATAAGTCGCCCAAGTTGAACTTCTCGCCAAAGACGAAACGCCCGGTAGTGCTCACGATTGGCGGCTCGTCCCCAAAGGTAACGACTTTCGTCTCGACCGTAGTAGCACCACAAACAAGTCGAGCCCGTGAATCGGACGGAAACGAACCGAACTCAAGACTAAGAACTATGAGCTAAGAATGCAAGTAGAATGCTTTGCTTTTGCTAGAGAGAATAGAATGTTTTTGCTTATCTTCTAACTCTAGAATGATGCACTATATATAGCACTCCAAGAGGGATGTTCTAAGGTCACAATTGATGACAAACATCAATATTCCATTAACTATTTGGTAATGAAAGGCCAAAGGCCATGAACCTCATTACTAGCAATTCCCACTCACAACCCATTAACTTCCAACATATATGAGATAAGGGGACACAGATATATGCAATCAAGTATTCAAATCAGATAGGAGATTGTAATAGTGGTAACAGGAAACATTGTATATAAGCTCAACCAAACCGCTTTCAAGATACAAATCAACAATCTCCCACTTATACTAAAGCAAACTTTTAGTATACAATGTGTCTTCTACTAGCTATTACAAACAACCATCACTTTGCTTCTCCCACTTATACAAAAGTTTCCTTTCTAAGTGGGTGCCATCAATCGCAATCCAAGTCCTCTAACGTGACCATCGTAGACTTTTTGGCGGGCTCTTCGTGAATGGATCCGCTAGATTTTCCGTCGTATCAATCTTTTCAATCAGACGCCACCTCGTCTAACGATTTCGTATGACATGGTACTTTCTCTCTATGTGTTTGGTCGCCTTGTGGGTCCGTGGTTCCTTCGAGTTTGCCACATCGCACCGAGTTATCACGAGAAACTATGATACTCTTGGGCAAACCAGTACCACATCTAGATCCACGAGGTAGTTCTTGAACCATCAGCCTCCTTAGAAGCCTCCGGCGGCTACATATTCGGCTTCCATGGTAGAGTCCGCAATGCATCGCCGCTTTGCACTCCGCCAGATACGGCTCCACCTCCCAAGGTAAACACATAGCCCGAGGTCGACTTTTTCTCATCACGGTCGGCTTGGAAATCGAGTCTCAGATAACCCGGAGGCATTAGACTATCTGCATGGTAAACTAGCCATAATCTCGAGTCCTTTTCGGTACTTGAGTATATGCTTTCTCGCAATTCAATGAGCTTGTCCAGGTTAGATCGATATCTAGCTACTATGCTACCGCATAGCGTATATCGGGCCTCGTGCATAGCATTGCGTGCATGAGACTTCCTACGGCGGAAGCGTAAGGAACTTGTCTCATTTCCTCTATCTCCTTTGCGAATATAGGTGATCGCGTTTTGAGATAAAGGAACGCCATGTCCGAAGGTAGCAATCCTTTCTTGGCGGTCTCGCATACTAAAACGAGTAATCACGATATCAATGTAAGGCGCCCGAGATAAGCTCAACATTTTCTTCTTGCGATCTCGGTAAACCTTGATCCCAAGAATGTCTGATCTCCTAAGTCTTTCATTTGAAACCGATCGGATAGCCAACTCTTTACGCCCGACTGACTTCACGTTGTTGCCAACTAGAAGGATGTCATCTACATAAAGTGCAAGAAATACCACATCACGTTGACATCTAACCGATACACACAACTCTCGCTAGCAACCTGGTAAATCCATGGGACTTTACCACCTCGTCAAAGCGTAAGTTCCATGATCGAGGCTCGCTTAAGTCCATAAATGGACTTAAGCTTCCATACTAGATGCTCTTCACCCTTTACCACATAACCTTCGTGTTGCATATAGATGTCTCTACCTTCCTCAAGGTAACCGCTTAGAAAAGCGGTTTTAACATCCATTTGCCAAACCTCTGTGTTCGAGTGGGCTGCATGGCTAGAAGAATTCGATGGACTTGAGCATTGCTACGGTGAAAGGTCTCATCGAAATCGATGCCCTCAACTGAGTGTACCCTTTCGCCACAAGCCTCGGCTTTAAAAGCGAAATCTCTCCATCGGAATCTCTCTTCCTCTTGTATATCCACTTACTACCTATGGCTTCCTTGCCATCCGGTAGAGGTGTCTTTCATATACATCCATAGCCGTTATGGACTCCATTTCTAAGTCCATAGCGGTGTGCCATGATCTTGCATCAATATCTTGTATTGCCTCCTTGTATGTCCATGGGTCGATTATTGCATGTTCGTCATTGACTAAATCAAAGATTCACCCACGAACATAAATCGCTCGGGTTGACGAACAACCCTCCCACTACGACGAGGTTCTACAGCATAATGGCAACGGTGGGTGCAGATACTTGTGGTTCTCTAACTTGCACAACTTCTCGTGTAGGTACCACTTATGCGGTCGGTATCTCCAGTGGAACTCGACCCACTTCAATTTCTTGAAGTATCGGTGTCGATCCTCCCACTGACTCGACATCTCGCACTTTCGCCTAATCGGTGGTGGAATACGATCATCTTCTAATTCTTGAAGAATGATTTCAACTTTGGACTTATGATTTTCATGTAGTCCTCTTCAAGAATCGAGCATTAGTCTAATAATGACCTTCGATCCTTAGGACTATAGAATAAACCACCTTCGCTCCTCTAGGATAGCCAATAAACGACCTTGCGTCGGATCTAGCCTCCAACTTGTCGCCTTCTTGTTCAAACACATGTGTTTGATCGCCCATATCCTTATGTGGCTTAAACGGGCTTCGCGCCAAACCACAACTCGAAAGGGTCTTTTCGACCGACTTGACGGTACTAGATTTAGCAAGTATGCCACTGCCTCTAAGGCATATCCCGAACGAAATAGGCAATGTAGCATAACTCATCATAGATCTAACCATTTCAAAAGAGTCCTATTTCTTCGCTCGACACACCATTTTGCCGTGGTGTGCCCGGTGAAGTCTTGTTGACGTGTAATCCCACACTTCACTAGATAGTCCATAAACTCGTTATCGAGGTATTCGCCACAGCGATCAGATCGCATGACTTGATACTCTTACCTAGCTTCGTCCCACTTCGCCTTAAACTCTTTGAATTTCTCAAAGCATTCGGACTTGCGGTGAAGCGGTATATGTATCCGCACCTCGAGTGTCGTCGATGAAAGTGACAAAATACTGCATTCTCCACGAGCTTGTGTGGACATCGGTCCACACAGTCGAATGGACTAACTCCAACATTTACGTGGCTCTATAACCTTCGCTTTGAAGGTCCGGTCGACATCTTACCTTCTATACGAGATTCGCAGATCGGAGCGGAGTAACCGTGAGATTACCCAACGCCCATTCTTAGCCGCCTTTGGATCCTATTTAGATTGATGTGACCTAATCTAAGATGCCAGAAATGTGGTGTCATCTTCTTGAGAAAACTTTCTTCTTCTAGGGTTTGAAGAAGATGCAACATAGTTATAGGTATTATGTTTTGCGTAAATAGTATAAAGCGAATTATATAAGGTGCCAACACGATAACTTCGTCATTTCTTATGATAGAAACACCACTATCAAAAATAACGTAATATCCATGAGTAAATAATTTGAAACAGAACAAGGTTCGTAGAAAATCCGGCACATATAAAACGTCTTTCAAAACTAAAACTGTTGTCCCAAAACATAAAGAACATCTCCAACCAGCAACTTCGACTTCGCCCGCTGCCCATGGAGATCGTTATCTCGCCATCAAACACTCTCCTTGTCGCGGGAACCCTCGCAGGTGTAACAAACATGATCGCCATAGCCAGATCTACTACCCAAGAATGGGTAGAACAAGTCGCTAAACATGTTTCACATTAAAGCAAGCAGCGTACTTGAGCCTCGAGCATAGGGCACTTGGCCTCCAATGCCCGGCCTTGCCGCACTTGAAGCACTTGCCCTTCTCCTTTGGCTTTTTAAGCCTCCTGGCAACCATGTTCTTGCTCCCATTACTCCCACTATTTCCTCGCTTTACCACCTTTGGCACCCTTTTCTATTTCCATTTTAGCAACGGAAATTTTGGGCCCTTAGATGTGCTAGCAAGAGCATGTGTCCTTTTCCCATAACTCCTTCCGCAAAGAACGAGATCATTAAGCAACCGACTAAGTGTAAACTCGGTCTTGCTCATGATCGCATTCACGCCGAAAGTTCTCAAAAGACTTGGGCGGTGTATTGAGGATGATATCGACCTTGGCGCCAATACCTCCTCCCAACCGATCAAGACTATCCATGAGATAAGTCATGTGGAGACATGTTCATGGACCGAACTTCCTTCTTCCATCTTACACGCCAAGATCTCTCTCATTGTGTGGGCGGATCGTCGATCCGACCGCCCAAACTTACTCTCGAGACTCGACCAAATATCGTCGCGTCTACCATCGATCGATGTTGCAATGCAAGCCTTTGGACATCGTAGTCATCATATAGCATTTAGCCATATTGTTTGACTTATTCCAAAGTCCGCCGACTCGCCGCTCATTAGTCGATCGTCGATAAGGGCATCGGGTTTAGGAGTAGTGAGAACAAACATGTGTTCTTCAAATGATAAGAACATATTCCATGTTTCGCTTCCACTCGATAAAATTTGGACCGATAACGGATTTTGTGCGAGCATATTGATAATCGGCGTAAGAGACATATCTCAAACGATAATGTAAAACACATAAGCATACGATCGCAAATAATTCGTAATAATAATATTGTAACCTTTTGATAAAACAATATTAATTGAAACCTCCAATCGCCCAAGGAATCCCATATGCAAGCCCGCAGCGTGTGGGCGCCACACATGAACCCCCGACCGGACTAAAATATACCTTTTAGTCGCTTAATTTCAATCCATGTCAACTTATCCTTATGACAAATGAAATTAATGATCGACCTTTACTAGACCACATCACTATCACAAGAAGGGACTTCATGGAAGTTGTACTTGAGGTGATGTCAAGCATTGACCACAATTTTAATAGCGAAGATGAATTCTTAGAATTGGTATACTCACCGGACCATACCGCCCAATTCAAATTTTTGTTATCTCATTTTATATCTATCACTAGAGAACTTATGAAAATCGCACATGCAAGCCACGCGTGTGGGCGCCATACATGAAACTCCCACTTCTCAATAGATTTAAAAGTTTTATTTAGAAATCTCATCTAACAAACTTATGATAAACAAAGCAAGCAAGCCACGCGTGTGGGCGCCACTCACAAAGGCGTCTCACTTTGTTTAGAGATCAAAAAGTGGAGGTCTTGACATTTTAATTTGAAAAATTAATTTGTCGGGTTGCTTGCTTAGTCTTTTTATTCAAAAGGTTTGTCCATGCAGATCACGTAATCCTAGCATGCTTTTCTATAGAACTCAACATGTAAAACATGCTCGCAGAATTCTAAAATATGCTTGATAAACGCGATAAACCTAGCATGCTTACTATGCGCATCCAATTACGTAAAACACTTAAAGGTTTGTCAACGTAATTTAAACATACATAGCATGCTACTTCATAATTTAAACATCCACGACATGCATATGAACGATAAAAATAAAATAAACGCTCATCGCGCTCCAATCGTGAAACACCGACACTTAAATCTAATCTATTACATAGATTTACAAAGTACAAGATTTAAACTTGAAACGGCCTCGCGTGCCCGCACGGACCGGATTCAACACTTGGGCCTCGCGTGCACGCACGGGCGGAATCTCGAAAACAGTCCGGGCGGGGTCGGCCCATAAGTCTTGGGCGGCGCTGAGGGCTAAGCCCGATGCGCCCACCCGCTACGCCGCTTGCCGCGGCGCTCTCGCGCTGCCTCGCGGTCGCTAACGCGACCGCGACCCGTCGAGCACGCTGCGTGCACGCCACGCCCCCAGCGCCGACGTGCGCCTCGAGACGCCGCCGCCCGCCAAACCTCGCGACCGCGTGTACGCTCCGCCGCGCCGGGTTTCGCGCGAACGCGCCCGCCGCCCGCTAGCTCGCCGCGGCGCGCAGCCGCGGTAATCTCGCGATCGCGAAGTTCGCTCGCTAAGCGCCAGGATCTCGCGAGCGCGCTCCCCTCGTCGCCGCAGCCTCGCGATCGCTTATAGCGACCGCGAGACTCACTCATGAAACCACCCGTAAGATCGCCGAGCTACTGTTTTTCCCGTCGTTTCTTCTTCGCTCGTTCGCTTCGTTCTTCTTTACGTATAAGACTTACATAATAAAATCTAATCTAACCACGGATTTTCTCGTGGTGTAAAACAAAACCAACAAAACAAACGAGCCACGATGAACGACAAAACCACAATTATAATAACGCACGTAATAATCAAACGTGAATTAATCCAATGCGGTCTCACTTCCGCCTTAAAATCTTTGAATTTCTCAAAGCATTCAGACTTGCGGTGAAAACGATATCCGTACCTTGAGAAATCGTCGATGAAAGTGACAAAATACTGCATTCTCCACGAGCTTGTGGACATTGGTCCACACAGGTCAGAATGGACTAGCTCTAACATTTCTTTGGCTCTATAACCCTTCGCTTTGAAGGGTCTGGTCGACATCTTACCTTCTATACAGGATTCGCAGACTGGGAACGGAGTAACCGTGAGATTACCCAACGCTCCATTCTTAGCCAGTCTTTGGATCCTATTTAGATTGATGTGACCTAATCTAAGATGCCAGAGAAAAGTAGTGTCATCTTGCGAAGAAAACTTTCTCTTTTTAGGGTTTGATGAAGATGCAACATAGTTATAGGTATTATGTTTTGCAGAAATAGTATAAAGCGAATTATATAACGTGCAACACGTATAACCGTCATTTCTTATGATAGAAACACCACTATCAAAAATAATGTAATATTCATGAGTAAATAATTTGAAACAGAAACAAGGTTCCACCGAAAATCCGGCACATATAAAACGTCTTTCAAAACTAAAACTGTCTTCTCAAAACATAAAGTAACATCTCCAACTGCAACGGCCTCGACTTTCACCGCGTTGCCCATGGAGATCGTTATCTCGCCATCAAACAGCCTCCCTTGTCCGCAGGAACCCCGCAGGTGTAACAAACATGATCAACAGTGCCGTATCTACTACCCAAGAATGGGTAGAACAAGTCGCTAAACATGTTTCACATTAAAGCAAGCGGCGTACTTGAGCCTTGAGCATAGGGCACTGGCCTTCCAATGTCCGGGCCTTACCGCACTTCAAGCACTTGCCTTCTCCTTTGGCTTCTTCAAGCCTCGGTGGCAACCACGTTCTTATTCCCATTACTCCCAATTGCCTTGCCTTCTTCCACCTTTGGTACCCTTTTCTTTTTCCATTTTGCAACGAAAATTTTGGGCCCTTAGATGTGCTAGCAAGAGCATGTGCTCCTTTTCCATAACTCCTTCCGCAGAACGAGATCATTAAGCAACCGACTAAGTGTAAACTCGGTCTTACTCATGATCGCATTCACGCCGAAAGTTCTCAAAAGACTTGGCGGTGTATTGAGGATGATATCGACCTTGGCTTCGCCGTCAATACCTCCTCCCAACCCGATCAAGACTATCCATGAGATGAGTCGTGGGAGACATGTTCATGGACCGAACTTCCTTCTTCCATCTTACACGCCAAGATTTCTCTCATTGTGTGGAAGCGATCGTCCGATCCGACCGCCCAAACTTACTCTCGAGACTTGACCAAATATCGATCGCGTCTACCATCGATCGATCTTTGCAGTTGCAAGCCTTTGGACATAGTAGTCATCATATAGCATTTAGCCATATTGTTTGACTTATTCCAAAGTCTCGCCGACTCTCGGCGCTCATTAGTCGACGTCGATGAGGCATCGGGTTTAGGAGTAGTGAGAACAAACATGTGTTCTTCAAATGATAAGAACATATTCCATGTTTCGTTTCCACTCGATAAAATTTGGACCGATAACGGATTTTGTGCGAGCATATTGATAATCGGTGTAGAGACATATCTCAAACGATAATGTAAACACATAAGCATACGATCGCATATAATTCGTAACAATAATATTGTAACCTTTGATAAAACAATATTAATTGAAACCTCCAATCGCCCAAGGAATCCCACATGCAAGCCACGCGTGTGGACGTTATACATGAACCCCCGACCGCACTAAAATATACCTTTTAGTCGTTTAATTTCAATCCATGTCAACTTATCCTTATGACAAATGAAATTAACGATTGGACCTTACTAGACCACATCACTATCGCAAGAAGGGACTTTATGGGAAGTTATACTTGAGGTGATGTCAAGCAATGACCACATTTTAACAACAGAAACTAATTCTTAGAATTAGCATACTCACTCGGACCATACCGCTTCCAATTCAAATTCTTTTGTTATCTCATTTTATATCTATCTCTAGAGAACTTATGAAAATCGCACATGCAAGCCACGCGTGTGATCGCCACACATGAAACTCCCACTTCTCATAGATTTAAAATGTTTTATTTAGAAATCTCATCTAACAAACTTATGATAAATAGTGCAAGCAAGCCACGCGTGTGGGCGTTTACTCACAGTCAAGGCCTCACTTTGTTTAGAGATAAAAAATGGAGGTCTTGACATTTTAATTAAAAATTAATATTTCGGGTTACTTGATTAGTCTTTTTATTCAAAAGGTTTGTCCATGCGATCACGTAATCCTAGCATGCTTGTCTATAGAACTCAACATGTAAAACATGCTCGCAAATTCTAAAATATGCTTAAAAGCGCGATAAACCTAGCATGCTTACTATGCGCACTTAAACGTAAAACACTTAAAGGTTTGTCAACGTAATTTAAACATACATAGCATGCTACTGCGTAATTTAAACATCCACGACATACTTATGAACGATAAAAATAAAATAAAAACGCTCATCGTGGGCCCACTGTGGAACTCCGCACTTTCGCCTAATCTATTACATAGAAATGGCAAAGTGCAATTAAACTTGAAACGGGCCTCACGTGCACCGCACGGACCGGATTCGTCAAAAGCTGGATTCGGGCGAAAAATCGGGTTCGGGCGGAAAACGGTCTGGGCTCGAAAATCGAGCTCGGGCGGGTTGGCCCAAAATATGTCTTGGGCAGCAGCGGCAGGCACGACCCATGCGCCTTGACTTTTTTGCCGCCACCACTTTAGCGCGCTGGCGTGCTTTCGCCTCGCGGCCGCCTCGCCGATCGAGGACGATCGCGACCCGCCGAAAGCTCACCAGCGCAAAGTTACCCCGTCTCGTGCCTCCTATCGAGAAGACGCCGCCGAGCTACCGAGAGCGCCGCTGCTGCAGCGCCTTGCTGCCGGGCGCCCGCACGCGCTGCTGCGCTGCTTGCCGCTGCTGCCGCAGATGCCGAGGCTCGCTTGAGGTTTCCGTCGGCGCACCGCCGAGCGCCGCCGAGAGCTCCTCGCAAAAAGTCGCGCGCCCGCGTCGCCGCGACATGCCGCGCGCCACGCCTGTTCTGTTAGCCCTCGCGCGCGCGCTAGGCGCGCCGCCTGTAAACTTCGTGTGCGGCCCCGCCGCTGAAGCGCCGCGGCGCGCGCGCATGCTGGCCACCGGTGGCCGAGGCATCCGCGCGGCGGCGCGTTCCACCGCCGGGCTGCCGAGCCGTGCGCCGCGCCGCCGCCCATCTGGCCGATTACGCTGAAACGCGCGACGGCGCCGAGTCTCGCCGTCGTCCGGTTTCTCTGGTCGGTCTTAGTCGTCTCGTTCTTCGTGTTTCGTCTTCGTTCTTCTTTTACGGATAAGATTTACGAAAAATAAATCTAATCTAACCACGGATTTTCTCGTGGTGAAAACAAAACCAACAAAAACAAAAGCGAGCCACGATGAACGACGGATCCAACAATTAATTAAGCGCGTAATAATCAAACGTGAATTAATCCAACGAGCCAAGATTCCGATCCCGGGCTCGATATCAATTATAGGAAAACTAGGTTTAGCCTCGCCCGAGGATCTATCTTGGATATTTAATTCACCATACTTTGATTATATTTCTATCATGCGTCTAAATAATTAATTGCAACACGTAGGGTTTTCGTGTTTACCTTTGGATGCAGAGGTCGGTCAAACGGGATGAGCGGATCGAACGGATCGGACTCGTGCTTTGACCTTCGGGATGTATCCGGTTGCCCAATCTCCAACGTCGAGTGAGGGCGATCTATGGAGAATGCTTGGAAAATCACCTCAAGCTCTCTCACAATTTTTGAGAATCCTCTAATCTCACACTAGAGATGCACGAAAATAATCCTTGTGTAATTGAGGATTAACCTAGACTTTATCTCTTACCTTATATTTATAATGCATTACCATAATCCCATAAGGAAAGGATCCATGCATATCCCATAAATATAATAATATCCTTATAGGATAAAGAGAATAAAATCTATCCTTAGAGAGACCTATGGGGTGCCGATTTTCTTGAGCCAACGGGCCTGGATGGGCCAGCCCAGGGATCAAATGCAAGGAATAAAGATGGGCCTCAAATAAATTAATTATCTTATGTTCAGCCCAGAACATAAATTAATTTATAAACATTCATTCATGCCACTAGAGAATAAATGCTGACTTACCCCTTTATTACCGAAGTTGAGTCGGGCTTGCACTTAGACATTACGAATCCCCGTATTTAAGATATCGAACGTCCATTAATTATTTATAGCATTCTGACTACTTAAAATAATTAATAACTTCATTTCCTTAAGTAGTACCACTCAACCTTATTATTGTACTTGAGCTAACTCAACTCGCATGGTTTAGTACAATAAACCTTTTGAGCTCCTTAAGGGGCGTCATCATCCTAAACGGATACGGTGACTCGTCTGATAACTAGCGTGACATACAAGATCGCCACCACCCAAGATGCGAGAGAATCTTGGGTTAGAACATATAACCTCACCCATAACAAGTCAAAGTGATGGTCAAGAACTCATACTCACCTAATACCTTATCGAGGTTTAGATCATCGTAAGTCACCGAGATCTTGGTTCTTCACGACGGTCGGATAGAAGAACACACTCACTGTGATCCTTCAATACGTCGAGACGTGCAGCATAGACAAGCAACTAAGTCAAGTCACTTTTATCTATATCTGCAGCTAAACCAACAACTCGTCCTTAAGTTGTCTCACAGTGAAACTTTTATATCTCATTAAAGCTTGACCAATCATACGAGACTTACGTGATCTTCTACACACCGTATGATCTAACTTATATATGAGATAAGGGACACGATATATGCAATCAAGTATTCAATTCGGATAGGAGATTGTAATAGTGGTAACGAGGAACATTGTATCAAGCTCAACCAAACCGCTTTCGAGATACAAATCCAACAAATGTGTAACCGAAAAACACACCCTACCCCTTTATGTATATATATATATATATATATATATATATATATATATATGATTATTTTATAAAAAATTAGATTATTAATAGCATCAAAATTATATATCGACGTTTTCTAGATTTTTGGTCTTACAGTTGAAAGCATTATGCTAATTGCACTTTATATTTGGTTCCAAGTCTTCTAATGCTCAATTGTTTCATATTTATTTTCCACTTTGAATTTGGTATTACATGAATAATTTGTTGAGCTTTTGATTTGTCGAGATAAATGAATTGATATTAAATGCACAACTTTTTATGACTCGGTCTCTTATGGAATATATCCTCAATTTTTTTATTTTTTTTTTTAACATTCTTGATTTTTGGGTGTCTTGCAGTTTCCATTCATTTAAATGGAGCACCAACATATTGCAAAGAAAGGAAAATGACTTATATCATCTTTTTTAAAGAAGTGTGATCATCAAGACACTCAAAACATTGAAGGTAGCTCAGAACCTATAACCATGGCCATCCAAAATCAAACTAGTCAATGTCGTTCAAGTCCTATAGAGAGAAATCCAGTTACATGTATTGAGCGTGATCCGGGAAAAAGGAAACAATTATGAGAGTATTCTGTTAATGCACATGATGATATAAGACGTGCATATCTAAAGTTGGGCCTTATCAACCGAAGATGGAAGTGTATCCTGTTACAAAGTTTGGCACTCAAAATCGTAGCTTTCAGAAGAGATGGTTTGATAAGTTTCATTGGTTGAAGTATTTGCTTTCCACAAACAAAGCATATTGTTTTTATTGCTTCATTTTCATAAGTGATGTTAATATGCCTAGCTCTTCTGCATTAATTAATGAAGGATTTGACAATTGGAAAATGATAAATCAAGGAAATAAATGTGCATTTCTTACTCATGTTGGTTCTGCAGTTACATCACCACATACTATGTGCTTAAGACGTGCAGAATATTTAATGAGACCAATTGGACATATAGACAAAGTTATGCATTCTCAAACAATTATTGAGAATGAAAGAAATCGTTTGCGCTTGAAGACTTCGATCATAAGCCTCCGATGGATTGCACTTTAAGGTTGTGCTTTTAGAGGTCATGACGAGTCTTTTTCTTCATCCAACCGTGAGAATTTTATTGAATTGGTGAAGGCTTTTGCAGATATGAATAATGAAGTTAATGAAGTTGTTCTTGATAATGCTCTAAAAAATGCCCAATGTATTGCTCCTGAAATTCAAAAAGAGATTTTGAATATTATGGCCAACAGAGTACGTCAAATGATTCGTGTAGAAGTTGGAGATAAATATTTTTGTATTCTTGTTGATGAAGCACAAGATATCTCAAAGCAAGAGCAAATGGCTATTATCTTGAGGTTTGTGAATGATCATGGAATGTTGACAGAACATTTTTTTGCAATTAAAAGTGTTAGTGACTAGGGATGGCAATCGGGTCGGGCGGGCACGGATAGTGCCGAACCACTTCCGTACCCGCGAAAATGATCGCCGCCCGCGACCCGCGACGGGTAGGAGATTCCCACCATACCCGCGATCCGCGGGTTGGCGGATACCCGCCACCCGACGGGTATCCGCCACCTGCCACCCGCGGACTACCCGCGAAACCTTCACCCTCGGACCACCCGCGACCCGCGAAACCAAGCATTTCAAAAAACACGAAAATATCACTAACAAATTCATAAATCATAATGTTCAAATTCACAATTCCACATTCAAATCCATAAAGTTCAAATCCACAAATCAATAACACAATGAAAATTCAAATCCACAAATCAACAACACTAAATGAAAGTTCAAATCCAATTTAACAACAATAAATGGGGAGATCAAGTTATATTATTCCAATTATACGAATAGTTTTTCGCGGGTTCGTGGGTAATTCGTGGGTAATTCGCAGGTAGAATTCGCGGGTATACGGGTCGCGGGTATACGGGTTTCGCGGGTTCGGGTATTGCCAAATTATTTCCATACCCGCGAAGTAAACGGGTCCTAGTTTTCAACCACTAACGTACCCGCGGGTATGAAATGCACACCAAACCCGCGAATAATCGGGCGGATACCCGCGGGTATTGGGTACCCGCGGGTCGATTGCCATCCCTATTAGTGACACCACTTCACTAAATTTGAAAAATTAGATATGTCGTGTTATTTCTCATCATGGTCTTCGAGTTGAGAAATTGAGAGGCTAGGGGTAGGATGGTGCTAGTAATATACGTGTTTCATGGAGTGGACTTCATGCATTATTTCCTAGAGATTGTCCATATGCCTATTATATTCATTGCTTTGCGCATCGTCTACAGTTGGCATTAGTTTCTGCAGCTAAGGATATCGGTGTTGTTTGGGAGTTCATTTCTCATTTGGATAATGTTGTTAACATTATAACTTCTTCACCGAAACGTGTCTCTCAACTGCACGTTGCTCAAAGACATGAAATTCAGAGTTTGTTGGTTGCAGATGAGATTGATTCTGGACGTGGTGCCAATCAAATTGGTAATTTGCAGCGAGCTGGAGCTACTCGTTGGAGTTCACACTACAACTCTATGAGGAGTTTGATAGGTATGTATGCTGCAACTTGCAGAGTGTTTGAGTGTCTCATTGAACATTCTCAAAATGGAACATCTAAGATCGAAGTTCAAGGGGTTTACAAGAATATGGCAAGCTTTGAATTTGTATTCACTCTACACTTGATGCATAAGATTATGAGAGTTCCTGATTCTCTTTGTCAGATTCTTCAAAGAAAAGTTCAAGATATTTTGGCTGCTATTGCATTTGTCTCTAGTACTAAAACTATTCTTCAAGAATTGAGAGATGGTGGTTGGGAAGAATTTCTCAATGAAGTAAATGTTTTTTGCTTGAAGAATGATATTGATGTCCCCAACTTGGATTCTCCATATAAGGTTGGTCGTTCTCATGGGCAAACTATAATTGAACATCATTATCATTTTGATGTTTTCAATGGAGCAATAGATTACATCTTGATGGAGTTGAATACTAGATTTAGTGATGTGTCTGTTGAATTGCTTTCTCTCAGTGTGGCCTTAGAACCTAAGAATTCTTTCAAATCATTTAAGATATTTGCAAGCTTGCAAGGAAATTTTATCCTAAAGATTTCACTGATCAAGATATTGTTTCATTAGAGTATGAGTTGAGGCATTATCAGCATGATGTGATAGTAATGCAAGAGTTTCAAGTTTCTACACTTGTTGAGTTGAGTCAACTACTTACTAAAAATGAAAGGTCAAAGGTCTACGTTATGTTAACTAGACTAATTCATCTGATTTTGACTCTGCCCGTTTCTACTGCTACAACTGAACGAGCATTTTCTGTAATGAAGCATGTGAAGACGATACTTCTTAACAAGATGGGTGATGATTTACTTGAAGATTCGTTGATGCTTTATATTGAGAGAGATATTGTTAAAGATATAGATATAGACTCAATTATTGATGGATTTTATGTATTAAAGTCTTGTAGGACACAACTTATATAAACATCGAAATATTTTGATATATATAAAATTTAATTTATTAAAGTATATCAAATCTTAGATCTAGGGATGTCAATCGGGCCAACCCGCTCGGGTTCGGGCTAACCCACTCGGGTTGTCGGGCTATTCGGTTCGGGCTATTCGGGTTGACATTTTTTTCGGGTTAGAAAAATTCAACCCTAACCCTAAACTCTCGGGTTTCGGGCTACCCATCCAGACATAAAGCTTTATATATATATATATATATATATATATATTTTATATTAAGCGTTGGAGTAAAAAACAAATAATTGAAAAATAAATATAATACATTCCACAAGTTCTTTTTTTAATCTTATTATACTAACTTTGAATAGCAAACAATAAAAATTAAAAATAGTGCTCATAATTAAATTCTTTTTTTCTAATATGCTTTAATGTCCGCATTCCATGTAACTTAATGAACTAATATCTAGAAAAAATTTAATAAGTTAATTCAATATAATACTATTTAAAATATATTACAATATCAAAATTAGAAAATAATGCTCACAACTAAATTATTTTTTTAATATATCTGAATATTCATATTCCATAATAGCTAATTCACTATTTTTTTGTAACTTTTAACAACACTATGAATATCTTCTATAATTTCTTGTATAGTTGTAGGGATGTTAATCAGCCAACCCGCTGGGTTCGCAAGCCAACCCAATTTGTCATTATTCGGTTATTGTTATCGGGTTGACGCTTTTTTCGTTATAAAATACAACCCTAACCTCTAATTTTATCTATTATTTGATAAAATTTGAAATTTCAATCCATATCGACATCCCTACTTAGATCCATACACGTACCCGCCACCACCTTCGAGTCGGTATCAAATTTCTGGAAAAGGATAGGGTCCCACTTGCCTTTTGCGCGAATATGAAATTGTGGGGGAAATAGTGTTTGATGAATCAGGATTCTCTCTCTATGGAGACGCGCCAGCAACGACGTCGAGTTACAATCACACATCAATTGCTCCGTCTTTCCCGTAAATTCGGAGTTTTCGTTATAAATATCTCTCGCTTAAGATTCTTTGATTCGTTCTTTTTCTTCGACTACTCCTGCATCGCTTCATCACTGCAACCTCTGCCACGAATTGGAATTGGAATTGGAATTGGAACTTCAACGGCCGCCGTCAATTCCTTCATCTGTAAAATTATTCTTTCCTTTCTTTTTCAAATTCTTTCTATCTATATTCTTCTATCTTCTTAGATTCGGGTTGTGAATTTTGGTATTAATTGATTCATAATCTTTCTTAGATCATAATTTAAATACAAGCCAATTCATATTGTCTGAAGTCAGCTGTTTTGCCTGTTTTCTCTAGAGATAGAGATAGAGTCCCTCGCAAGAAGAGTCGATGATGGACAGAGCGCAGAGGTTACTGACCGAGGTCCTAACGGAGCCCCAAAAGGGCGGCCAGTCAGTTCTTGGGACGATAATGATTGCGGTTCTGCCCATAGCCAAAGTTTTTACCATGTGCTTTCTGGGCCTTCTTATGGCTTCCAAGTATGTCAATATCTTGCCTTCTAATGGCAGAAAGCTCTTAAATGGGGTAAGCCTTTTACAATTCTTCACTTCATATTCATGAATAAATCCTCATGATGGGATTATTATGTCACATATGCTTTTCTTGCCAAAAGTAAATATTGTCACACAATTATTTGCATCTGCTACTTGCAGCTAGTTTTCTCTCTTCTGCTCCCATGTCTGATATTTTCACAACTGGGGCAAGCAATAACTTTTGAGAAAATGATTGAATGGTGAGCATTTGAGTTTGTGAAATAATATTATAAATAACTAGTAAAAGTGCTCATTTGACATTCTCGTTTTGCAGGTGGTTCATTCCTGTCAATGTTGTGATTACCTCTATAACAGGCTCCCTTATAGGTCTTATTGTTGCATCCATTGTCCGTCCTCCTTACCCATACTTCAAGTTTACTATAGTACAAATTGGAATAGGTAAGTACCGAGTACTACACCACAGGACCGATCAAGTTCCTTTTTATTTACCTGCCTCTGTGTAATTATGCAATTGTATCTTGAGTTATGTGCTGATTCATACTCTTTTATACAGTTGTATCATCCATGGTACATGATAGGTAAAATCTTACTACTACAGGTAGATGACGGCATGATGAATTTGGTACTATAGATGTACCATAGAACATACTGGACACACATCCTCTCTAGTGGACTAGATTAAGTTTTCCATATCTGTTCTTTATGAAATTCCACTTGCAACTTCTATGTAGAAAAGGATAATACATCGGTGCATGACGGTAGCTCAGTCTGTTCCGTTGGAGTAAAAGTAATCTCTTGAAAAAAAACCCAGAGAAAGTCCCAGTGTCTGCGTTAGAACTACTAAAACTAACGATGGATAATACAAGGAAAAAAAATTTCACAGTTGATAAGAGTAGGATGTCAAGTAATACTGTTGCTTCTATTACTTACCTAGAGGACTTAAACTGTTAGCTTGCAGCCTTTTGCTACATCAAAAGTCCAATTTTGATGGATGCCAATGGTTTCTCCTCTCCTGACACACAGTGGCTAGATATTGAAATTTTTTCTCCTTCAATTCATGATTCCTGATAATTCATGCTTTGCAAATTGCTTTGGTAATGGATTCCAGCAAGAAACCTGGGCCTTCTTAATCATTTCCATTATTTTCAGGGAATATCGGGAATGTGCCTCTTGTCTTGATCAGTGCACTATGTCGAGATAAATCAAACCCATTTGGTGACACTGATAAATGTTCTCAAGATGGAAATGCCTACATCTCATTTGGCCAATGGGTAAGTTGCTGTCCAGTTAAGGATCTCTGGACCACTTCAGGTCATATTTAGCAAGTACTCCTTCCTAGGAGGTAGGAAGTCAATGCATTTGGCAAACTTTTAGAGCTGTACATTCTTATATACCTTCTGCTCATGTTAATATCATGCATTATGCTTTCTTTAAAGGGCCTTTGAAATTATTCTTGTAGTATTGTTTGAATTAGTAAAAGTTAGCTATTTGTCTGACAGAAGACAAACTGTTATTGATCAAATGCTCTGTGTTTTAACCTCTCTGCACAGTTCTAGCCCTTATTTGCAAAGGATCTCAAAATTTGTTTCTTTCACAGGTTGGCGCAATTATCCTGTATACCTATGTTTTTCATATGCTTGCCCCTCCCCCTGGTGGATATGATAATGGAGATGGAAATATGCCCTTGAAGAATTCTGCAAGAAATAGCCCTGGAGCACTTGCTAGTGATGAATGTCCTGAGCGACTTCCCCTGCTCGCTGAGGAGGCATTACCAGTTTATTCAAGTTCTACCAAAAAAGAGAAAGTGAGAACTTACTGAATTCCAATTCTGCATAGAATCTTAGGCTGGTATCATGCTGCTGTTAATTTGATATATAGAACTATGTTGGGACTTCATGTATGCACATGTGTTTATTTGACCATTATATGGGATCGATGTTGGTGGCATGGAAAGGCCTCATAGTTTATAGGTTTTAAAAGCTATTGATCCTGCTAAATGACTACTTCATAGTCTCTCGAACTTCTAGGGTGAAGGATATGGATTCAGCTGCAATCTTCTGTAATTCCTGTTTGTCTACTGTAAATGCATTACTAATTTGGTGTGGAGAGGATGTCAATACTATCAGTCAAGCCCAGATATAAGATATCTGCTCTATCCTGAGCCTAAGTTTCACTGCATCTGACCTACTGTATAAATTCTGATTGAGCAACTAGACATAAAGTTGCATTTACTTTACTAGTTTACTATTGAATCTCTGATCTCTTGCTTCCCTTCGTGCAGCTCAAAGATTTTCTGAAATATATTTATGAAAAACTGAAGCTCAAGCAAATAGTTCAACCACCAATTATCGCCTCCGTAAGCCTATATTTTTCAATATTTCGTTGCTTGCTTTCTGGATCCAGGTATTTCTATATGCATAAATGTAATTTCGATCCTATATCTCATATCTCTTTTTTGTCACTTTTCTCCATATAGTTTCTAGCTCTTAAGTAATCTAATTTTGACAATCATACTTTAACCCCATGAGTTAGCTGATAGAAAAAGTTATTGCATTTGCCTGATTTTTGCTAAAGGCTTATAATGAATTTGGAAGAACTGTCACATTCCTTGCAATTTAAATTCTTTTACAGGTCGTCGCAATATTCATTGGGTGTGTTCCTTTCTTGAAGAAATTAATATTCACCACAGATGCTCCTCTCTACTTTTTTACAGACAGCTGCATGATTCTTGGGTACGTTCTCCCTCTATGGAATGAGGTCAATTAATTAATCTTTGTTAATCTGTTGGTTAGGGAATTTCCTACTGTTGCAAGTGGAATTTCATCGAGGTTTGATCTGAAACATCTAATATTTGATCTTAAAAGTGTATCCGAATAGTAGTTGGAAAATAATCAATTTTTGTCCTTCTGTGTGTGTGTGGGGGGGGTGTTTTTAAACCAATTTGTGTTTGTTTGCATTCTCTCTAAAAGAACACTCATCCGTCGCTATCATATATATAGTCACGTTACTTCAATGGCATTAGGGTCAGTATTTGTAGTACATGTATTCTTGATGAATGATTGTAAGTTGATGAATATATTCTAATGGTATCTTTTTATTATCAGAGAGGCAATGATACCATGTATATTGTTGGCTTTAGGAGGTAACCTCGTTGATGGTAAGATTCTACATCAGTTATCAATAACTTGCCTAGTCCTACCATCATCAGCATATCCTTGCTACCGCATGATATGAGAAATGATTGCATATATATGTTGGTATGCAGGGCCAGGGCGAGGGAGTGCAAAAATTGGTGTGCGGACAATTGCAGCTATTGTTTTTGGGAGATTGTGCTTGGTTCCGTCAACTGGACTAGGCGTTGTCATGTTGGCTGATAAACTGGGATTCCTGCCCCCTGGTGATAAAATGTTCAGATTTGTGCTCCTACTCCAGCACACAATGCCTACTTCTGTGCTTGCTGGTAAGCCTTATTTACGAGGCTTTTCATATATCAATCAATAATACATTCTTGATCACTCTTTTCCATATTCACAGGGGCTGTTGCCAATCTACGAGGGTGTGGGAAGGAGGCTGCATCCGTCCTGTTTTGGGTTCACATTTTTGCTGTTTTCTCAATGGCCGGTTGGATTATTCTTTACCTCAACATATTATTTTGAGGCGTACAACTGCACGCGAATCAACCTTAGACTGCCAATTGTGAGGATATGTGTATATATGGAATCGACCTTGGTCTTGGAAAATCAAGATAAATTTTTTAGAATGCAAATTGTGAGGATATCATGTGTATATGTTGAGGCAGAGATTTCTCACTACAAGGATATAATATATACCTGTGTAGTGTAAAATGTAAATGCTTCATTCTACCGTTTAAAACATCGACTTTCTATTCAATTACATGGATACATCATCTAAAGCCCGCATTTCACGAGTATAGCAGTAATCTTAGATCAGAGAATAAATAGGCAACATTTACTTTGAATCATAGGATGGATAGACAAAAATTACTTTGAATTGATTTTGAACTTGTTTGATTATTTTATCCTTCAAGTTCTTAATTCTATGTTATATCAATATATCCTCTCACTCAAAATGAATGCCCCCAAAGTATAGATGAATTAAAAATACAGAAGCAATATAAAAATTGTGATATGTAAAAAGCATATGCAACAGACATAACCATGAACAGGACAATACAAGAGCCGTCGGCAATAATATATAAAAAGGCCCTTATATGATAAATAAATTGTAGTTAGAAAAACGAAGACCACCATCTCCTGTGGTTATTATCCCGACGGCAAGGAGGTCGGCCAGTGGGGCACAATCTAACTGCAGAAGAATCGCCAAGCCACAGAATGAGAGATATGCCAAGAATACTGACAATTGGAGCAGCAAGGAAGAACCATCTATTTCTTGGAGCGTCCCCTGCACCTGCAGAATGTGCATCAACTTCCCCCTGAAGATGAGAAAATTGATCCATTACAGCATCATCCAACGAAGTATCGTCAATCAAGTGATGCTCATGCTCATCAACTAGTATCTCATTTCGGGTTTCTTTGTCGTCAGTTGGAAGCTCATAGCGGCAAAGCGGGCATGTATTTCTTGCAGCTAACCACGGCAAGATGCAGGAAGGGTGATACAGGTGCAAACAGGGAAGCTGATTGACAACAGCGTCAAGAGTGAAGGAGTCCTTGCAGATTGCACAGTCCTGCTTGTCTCCTCCATTAATGGTGATACATGGCAGATTGTTTACATAAGATAGAGATGCAGGAGGCGCCCCTCTCCTTGAACTTTCATTTTCAGCAAGATGGTCCAGAAGATCTTCAAAGCCTCTGGCATCGAGATAATCCCCCGAATTCCCAACATAAGACTCTTCCAAGTTGGTTAACAAGTCACCCGTGTGTGCTTGTATCCTCTGACGTATACTGAGTGGAAATGTACCCACAATTTGAGGGCGCCAATTAATGAACACATTATTTGGCTGAGCTTCTTCTTCCCATTCACTCTCGTCATCTTCCGAATTCCACTGGAATGTACCAGCATTCATGGGGTCGATATCATTATCACTATCTACCTCACTCTGGGCATCAACCGAAGCATCAGAGTCACTATCATGGACAGCCCCATATCGCCTAAAGCTAGCATTGGACTCAGACTCACCATAGAGAGAATCAAAACCATCACTTTCGGTATCGGACAAGACTCTCCTCCACCTTCTAGATCCACTAATTTGCCGCACTCCATCCACAGAATGAGCATCGTCATTAGAGGTAGAGGGGTTTTGCCTTGCGAGGCTGATCATTTGTGAAAATTGCTGAGAGAACATACTATCTATGGACTCAGAGCTGTCGAATCTTCTTCTTGATACACTTCTTCTCCTGTGGTACACATCAGGCGAGGCGGACTCAAAATCTTCCAGCAACAAAAATTTGCAATCACCGCATACACTGATAGCGTCAACCTCGTCAGCCTCATTCTCCGATGAAAGAATTCTATGGCATAAAGCACAAGAGGAGGAATCCCCCAAATTACTCCGAGACTCCATATCCATTTGCAACTGCAAATCATAACACATAACTGAAAATGTATAGATCCATCTGGTTACAGATTGGAAATGAATACAATTATAATTCAAAGAAAATAATCCTAAGTGCATCATCCTTAACTGCTGAAAACCTTATTCACAATCA
The DNA here is from genome assembly GCA_036937905.1 of Salvia rosmarinus. Taxonomy (NCBI): domain Eukaryota; kingdom Viridiplantae; phylum Streptophyta; class Magnoliopsida; order Lamiales; family Lamiaceae; genus Salvia; species Salvia rosmarinus. Next base: position 63,988,561 of record CM072818.1, on the reverse strand, counting down.
AGGATCGGAATCGGAAAGATTGAAGCGTTGAAGAATTCCAGGTTAGAGTAGGGCGGCTAGATCCGATTGGGGGCGGTGACAAGAGAGAGAGTAAGCGCGATTTACCTGAAACGTCGTAGATATGGCGGTGGGGGGAGACCGGAGACCAAAAACACTGTGAAATAGAAAGAAAAAGAAATGGAGGTAGAAATGGTGGGGTGAAAAGATAAAGAGGGAAAAAGCGATAAAATGAGGAATAAATGGTGGTTAAGTTGTGGGACTCAGTGACCCTTTTGCTACTTGTAATACGTCATTATAAATACAAATTTCCAATCCATCAACATAGATTTTAAGCTTTCAACAATTCTTCCATCCTACTAGTACTAGTTAGGGCCTCAATCTCAAATTCTTCTCATTCTCTTCATCCCACGCCATAAATTTTAAACTCAACGAAATAAATATTGCAAATTTACTTCTTCTCTTTTTTTTTTTCCTTTTTATCTTTATTTTGTGAATTAAAATTCCCGGCGGCAGTTATGCAAACAAATGGTAAGAATGAAATGTAGGATTCCCAGTTTAATGGTGGAGCAATGATTGTTAATGTTGAGTTACTAAAGCAGCATATAACGGCATGCATGTTATTAACTCTCAATCTTTCTTGTCCAAATACAGAAATAATTAACTATATATAGCTGGCTGATCTCGATCTCGATCTCCAGCGACAAGCTATTTGTTGGGTGGACATGTTTAAAAGCAGCACGATCGAGTTTGGTTCATCTTCCAATACTTACTACTGGTGCTTTGCTTCAATGGCCTCCAGGTACTACTAAACTCAATTAACTTGTTGATAATTGAAACAACTGTGAGTTGACCTGAGTATCAACAATGTTGTATATATGAATATAGTTTCCTTGAATTTGTAGGAAAGTAGGCAAGTCGGCGGGGCAGAGGAGGAGGAGCCCTCGAATCTCAGCCCTCGACAATCGTCAAAATTTAGGTGAGGATGCTTTACCTGCAGTCTCAAAATTAGCCAAACAAGTTTGGAAGGGTACAGATAGTCCCCAAAATGCTGATTGCGGTGAGTTTAATTATTTGACTACTTGTTTAAACAGACAGACACTTGATTTGCGACTTAACTATATATGTGTTTTAAATCCATGGTGTCAGTGGAGTGGAGATCTCTCAAGGAAAATCAAAACCATGATGATGTTATCACAAATGGTTGGTCCAATATAAACTATACTCTGCATGAGATTTATGAATAAAATTCATATCAAGAGTTTTAATCTTTTGCTTAATAGGGAATGGCAATGCATCATTAATGCCAGCAAAGCATACACTCGAGCTCATTCTTGATACACTACAGAGGTGAAACTTCATGTTGAAGTAGCTAGTTTCAGTACATGAAAGTTGAGTACTGAATGTGAATTGTTTGTCTGCGTTTTAGGAGAGATACATACGAGATATTTGCTCAACCAGTTGATCCTAATGAGGTTTGTGTTTCCTTGTTCTTCTCAAATTGTTTTAGCTCCACATGAGTCATTGTTTGTTCAACAGGTTGAGGATTATTATGAGATCATTAAAGAGCCTATGGACTTCGGCACGATGAGAGCTAAACTCCACGAAGGAATGTACCAAAATCTTCAACAATTCGAGGTTTTGTTGCAGAATTCATTCTCTTCATGTTTCATGTTTAACAACCAAAGCCTAATTTGATTGGTTTGTGTGTTGGCAGCATGACGTGTTTCTCATACCAGAAAACGCAATGCATTTCAATTCCTCCAGCACCACTTACTTCAGACAGGTAACACAAATTAGACCGACTGCTAGCTGTCAAGTATTGTTATTATTCTCCATCTAATCGACTTCTACTTTGGATGGCACAGGCGCGTGCTATACATGAGTTAGCTAATAAGGTCTTTCACGTCCTTAAAACGAATCCTGATAACTTTGTCTCAGAGTTCTCGGGGACAAGAAGAAGATCTATGAGAAAAGCTTTCAGCGATTCCATTGCTAAGCCCTCCTCAACTTCAACATTTCAGATTCGGACAAGTAGTAGAAAGAGCCCCACCAGTTTTCATTTTGGTAGTTTTCTGTTCCCACTTTTCTAGTTTTGGGATAATTACCTGCCAACTCAATATATATATATATATATATGTGTTGTTTGTACGTGGTAACAGGTAGAGGAGACCGTAGACTGTCAAATTCTGTAGTAGCAGATAGGAGAGAGACATACTTGTGCAAGAAGGAGGATCCAAGTAGTTCCAAAGAACTTGTTCTGGTAAGAGGATTTCATGTAGATAATATATATATATATATATAGGAATCTAACAAACATACAAGTTATTTTGGCAGGGAGACATTAGCTACGAGGATAGCTTAATGTCGTATGTAAAGGATTTGGGACCAACAGCACAAGTGGTTGCAAAGCGGAAGCTACTAGGACAGCATGAATCAAATACTTGTCCGCAACCAAAACAATTCAAGACATTCCGCGACTTTGCTCCTGCAGCAGGCTGCAACCCCTTTATCAAAGCAAGCAACACAATTGATCTGACGCAAGATGGGGTGTTGAGACATAGGAGAAAACAGAAAACTGCCGACAAGAAAGTCGCAGCCGTGGTTAGAGATTTAAATTGTACATCGCGACCAGTAATACTAGCTCTAGAGAATTGTCATTCTGAATTCAAGTCGAGAAACAAGAAAAGCTGCAACACTCTCAAATCTGTCTGTGATGAAGCTGCTCTGCAGCAGCAGCCTTTGCCATTCATATCCCACTTCACTTTTGACCTACCGTTCTTGAAAGCACGGCTGGAGCAGATGAACGCAGTGGAGATGGGGTTGAAGAGTAAAGCAGGGCTCTCAATTTACCAGTGAACCTATATTTCTTTGCTACATTTATAATCTCTTTCTGTTTTCACTCTGTGCATGCATTGATCCTTTTCAATAAAAATAAGTGGCAGCAGGTGAAGGAATACTATATCTTTTATGCACATTGCCATATAATCAACCAAAAACCCTCATCATGCAACAGTAGAAAGGTTCCACATGCAAGCAGGTAAACAATTTACAGAAAAAAGAAAAGAAAAGAAGAAGCAGCACTCGGGCAGGACAGTTCATCAAAACTGCGCTTTTATATACCGCATGCTATATTGCTTATACTGTTGACCGTGAATGTAACTCCAGTTACAGAAGCTCTTCACATACATTTTCTGTTTACAACGTATGTATGACCGTGTCAATGGCAACATAATAATTACAATTAAGGTTTTCTATGCAGATGGTGTGATCAGGACAGAGCTGCTTCGAGTCGAGGATTCCAAAGCAGAAAACTTCCTGGATTTAAAATAACTGAAAAAATAGACTAGTTGACCCATCACTAAATGATCTAAGATCAGCCGGTTTCACCAACGCCCGGCATAAAGGGCAAGTCCGTTCTCTCTCAAACCTGGGGACACAAAATAACAATAGCTCAAATCGGGAATGCACAATAAAGTAACCAAAGTTGAGAATCTGATTGCAGACAAATATGTGCTACCGCCAATATATTTGAAGCTCAAGCAGAAATGACAATTGCTCAGCGTATTTTCGAATAATACTAAAGGTAGGAAGAGAAAACCAACCACTCGGAAACACAGTCCTCACAAAATATGTGTTTGCAACGTAGAAGGACTGGAGAGTGCATCTTTTCCTGGCAAATAGCACACAAATCTCCAGCTGCAATGACCTGCATTAAGTCAAATGTGATTATGAAGGAATGATGTAATTATCAGACAAGGCTACGTGAGCAGCTAGAAGAAAGCTTATCAAATCAATAAAGTAGAGATAGGATTTGTTATCAAGTTGAAGCACAAAAGGAGCAGCGTCAATATGGTATGGAAGTCAATACGTAGAGAGAACATGCAGTAGAACAGAATTTCAGTGACAATTTTTTTTCTTTGTGGGCATGTCGTTAGATCTTTGATCTTTCAGCTCAGCAAGCATCTTTTCAATCTTTATCTTGTAAGTTCAGTCCCGAGCATGTTACAAGGTAAACTCAAGTGGTTAGTAATGCTGCCAAAGGACATCAGACATTTTTGAAGTACATTTGTATTGCATTTAGCATACTCAAATAGTGCACATGTAAAGGCAATGGCCGTAATCATTCACAGGGAAGGTTTAAAGAAAGTTTGACATTAAAAGTATTGAACTACTTGTGCTGAAGTGGAAGCAGGATAGGTGTATATCAAGAACTACTTCCTTCCAGAAGATATACATGCATATCCCCTAATCTGGGGGTTTTAACCAGTAAATGTTCTCAACAGCAGCTCAAAGCCTCAAACAATCTGGAATATATTGACACTAAGGCCCATATGAAGAAAAATGAATACCTGTTCAGTTGTAGCATAAGCTCCATAGTGGATATCTTTCCTTGACAATGCTTTCAGAGCAGTAATGAATGATTGGACCTGAAAACATCAATAAATTCTGTAGAGCCTAAAGGTATGGGTTACTTAAATAGGGAAAATAGAGGGACACCTGAAAAAATCTACTGAATACTACTAGAAACCCTATAATTTAATCATGACAAGAACAGACTTGGCTGAAATACATGTTAATACCTTCTCAACAACAGAAGTTAGCTTGAAGGTTAAATACAACCCAGTTACAAGCGATGAGAAAAGACTCCCGTATTCTTTGTTCAAAAAGAAACGGTACCAAACAGGGGCAGGGAGCAGTGCACGGTAAAGGAGCAGCAGATACTCAACTACAGTTAACATTTGACCCTGTGAATCAACAATCTTTCCATTAGAAGGTATGTGTTTCGCAAAAACAATTGTGCAATAGTCAATACTAGCAATTACATATGTCTAGTTAACAGAAGGCACAGATATATATACCTGCCTACGGTAGTTACGACCTCTGCTGTTTTTGTAATACATCAAGAGCATACACTTGAAGACCATTGCTGCCTGACGGACAAGTGTATCTAAGAAAATGGTGCATGCCAAAGAACAACGTCAAATTATTGACAAAATGACAAGTAATTTTACGAAATCTCAGTGATTAATGAAAAGGACTCACCATTCACCATGATAATGAATATCGCATTCCAGAAAGGAGGTATTGTTCTTGGAGGCAGCATCAGTAAAGGATAGAGCACGTAATCATTCCGATACCACCAGTAAATCCCAAAAACATGAAGTGAGTAAAGAACAACAATGCCAATAAGAGCCATTATTTTCCTCTCACCCTGAAGAGGGAAGACAGTCCCTTGTTAACAGTGACTTCAAACTGAAACTAATGGGATTTTCATTCTTTACAGAATATGGCTTTAAAAAAATTCTCAAAGGAGATGAAAATATACGGCAAGTCAGCAAATACCTTTAGTGCTGTCTGCTTCCTTACAATATCATTTGACTTAAACATGAAGGCAGCGACCCAGATAGTAACACAGAATCCTGCAAATATAAAACTAGTCAATCAACCATTTAGACTTTTTCATAGAATAGATGGGGAAGAGGCAAATAATAAAGAGCTAAATTGAACAAAGCAGTAAAGCACCTTACACTAAGAGCTTTCTCAGAGAAATTAAACCAAATAAATTACATCAAAATTTCAACAAGAGGACAGATATACTATATCCAGTCTAAAAAGGACAAATGAGAACTGTATAGAAAGCAATAAAAGAACAAAAGTAATGGCAGTTTTTTACTTAGAGCGGTTCAAAGCTGTCATATCACGTGATAAATTTCTGGGTTCATGCAGGGACTGGCTAAAGTCACTACGCAGCAAGAATGGAAATTTTTGTGACATTAAGCAAACTACAAAGCCAATTAAAGTATTAACTGCTTCAATATGATTTGCACAAATTAGATACTACCGATATAATATAAGTACACTAGCAAAGCCACATCAATAGCAGAAACCAAAATCCATGAATTCTTAAAGTAAGATGAAGCAGAGAATAATACCTTGCAGGTGCTGACGTATGAATACAATCAACAGAAGCAACGAGAAAGGAAGGACCTGCTCAATCCACCGAGCAGCCTGTTGTATATCGTACCTCTGGTAAGAGGAGGAAGAATCCCTATTATTGGTGCTAACTCCTCAGCACCGTCTGCATCACCACCTGCATTTGTCGAATTTGTAGCCCCATCTACAGACTCTCTATCACTCCGTAAATCAACCTGACTCTCCAATGAGGACAGCATAGAAGCTCCAGACGCCGATCTAGAAACTGGCCTTGAAAAGGACTCAGTCTGTGCAGCAGATGGCCCCGAATGCAGAGCAGATCCAACCCTGTCATGATCGTGTTCTGTAGAACCGATTATCCTAATGGAAACCTCTCCTGAACTGCCACTGCTGCTTGCAGCAGGGGTAGGTGCAGAGTCATTTGAGAGGTGGTCATTGCGAAAGCCAACGTGGGTACCGTTGTTCAATAAAGAGACGGATTCCGAATTATTGGACCTGGTTCTGAGGAAGCCAGTGTACTCCAATAAGGTAGACAAGGGCGACCGGAGAATGGTAGAAGCAGAAATATGCAGCCCATTTCTTCGGGAATGATTGGAGGTAGTCGAAAAAGAAGAAGATGATGAAGAAGAGGAGCTCCTGTAAGCGTCCGAATTTCCACCGGACGCTTCCATCTGTGAGGACGTCCCAGACCTAAACCTAACACTAATCAAGAATAATCACATCGATCAGATACATTTCTTACGGTGTGAGGGAAAAAGGGAGAAGAAGAAATTTTGATATACGATCGCAATAACAGGATAAGGAAATTTAAAGAAACAAAGGTCGTGCAACTGCAATTATGGTAGAAAAGCAAAAAAGAAGTACCTTGGAGATCGAAAATCCGTGGATGATCGTTATGATTCAACAAGAGGAATCCTGATTCATTGTTGGAAAAGGAACCCTAAATGAGAAAAGGACGTATTCAATTAGCGCGAGGCAAAATCAGAGAGACACCGGTGGTACTGTTGGCCCCGCAGCGGAGAATCAGAAGCGGGCAGCGTTGAGAATCACGGCTGCGAGTCGTTGAAAACGCGTTTTCCCTTTGTTAAACCTCTCTCTCTCTTCTCTCTTTGTTTGGCTATGGTTTTCTCTCTGGATGAGCGCGAGCGAGAAGAGAGAGAAACAAGCCAACGGACAATCACACCTGCTGTTTATAAACTTGCAAAACGAACCATTTTATTTACCACATTATTTCTCGCCAGCAGTCTCTATTATTGTAGCTGAAAATTATTTCTGGCGGGTCGTTTTTATTTATTTATTTTGACTAAATAAATACGTGTGTACAATAGCTGGCATTACTATTACTTTGAGCCTCCAATAAAATCATTTTTCCTATTCGTGCGAAAAAACAATCACAACTTATCACCGTTTGTTTATGACTATTTCGGTCATTAGTAAGGTATTCAAGATTAATATTTAAGGACGTATTACGCTGCCAAGACAATCTATCTATCCATTTACTCCATCTTAATTATATAGGCTATTTAAAATTTTTACAAGAATTAAGAAAATTATAAAAATAATTTCCTAATATATTTTTATGTATTCTTTGACTATTAATTCATGAGTAAAATCAAATAATTAAATATGAGTGTATTAGTAAATGAGTTAAAAATCATTATCATTTATGAAAATAAGCCTATATAGTTTGAGACACCACATTCGTCTATAATTTATGTGGCACTTATATATTGTTTATTCATAGTTACAAATAATTTTTAGGAAAAAAACCACGTGTTTGTATACAATTACTTACCTATCTATCTTTGTTATTTTTATATATTTCAATTTATAATCTTCAAAAAAAATCTTTATCGGTATTCTTTAATTTCAATTTGACTTAAAATCATGGTATTATAATTATCATGTAATCTATCATATCAAAACATCCCTTTATTTTTTTTCCTTTGAAAAATATAATATATTTAAAATTTAATATTTATTTTTGTAAATAAACTTTACGATATTAATATTTAAACTTTATAAGATCATTAAGAAATCATTCATCATATTTTCAAAATTTGAGTTATATTTAGCAAATATTGATTTAGCATGCAAATAATTAACCAATTAATCAATCATGTTGACATCATGACATGTTGTAATAATATAGATACTATGATTGTTATATTATATTACTTTATATATACTAATAATAGATATATATTTATTTTTTCATTTTGTATTTATTATGTCATTAATATATTTTAACAATATGTTAAAAGTATAAGAAATGTTAATTCACAACGTATATTTATTTATATAAGTCTTATAAAAGTAGTTATAAAATATGTACTCAAATTATAAACTTTTAAAAATTTATAATAGTTTAAATATAATAAACCAACTAAAACACTATAAATAATAAATTAATACCATATCGACTAGTTTTTAATAATTAATGACGAAACTCAATTTTTATCACATTACACGAATGACGCACCACAAGAGTTTGAAGTATAGAAATATTATGATTGAATTGTTGTAATAGGAGATGACCTTCTTGAAGTATAAATAGTGGATATGCCAACAGTGATATTTCGAATGAGATTTGTAATGTAAAAATTATATATTCTATTTTAATAAACTCATTTCATGTTATTATTTAAAGATTAAATTTTATATAACTTGAAATATTAATATGTGAGTATATGTTGAATAGTTCAAACATCAAGTTTATACATAAAGAAGTATTTCAAGTTTTTTAATGAAATATTTGTATATTGTTTGATATGAAATATATGATTTGTTTTATAAATTTTTTTAAATTTAATCTCATAATTTTAGGGCTATTTGAATTTTTAATTTAAATTTTTACAATTGTATTTTTAATTTAAAATAAGTAATATAATCTGAGTTCATAGCAAAGGGGCAAGTACTTGCATTGAAAATAAAATTTTAAATAATCATTATATTAAATTATGTTATATGCTATCTAAAATTTAATTTGAGATTGAGTTTTTTAAAATAATTTAAAAATTTATAAAGATTTTTTATATTTTATATAACACTTTTATATTTATATAATTGACATTTTACATGATAAATTTTAGAATAAATATAACCTTAAATTCCAAATTAGTGCATGCTTTTTCAAAAATATCCCAAACTATTAAAAATATTTATCTAAACCACTAACTATCAGTGTTGTATCAATAATGCCATGCGTCGATTTTTCGACCCCGAAATCTTGGTGTGACTCGACATATGTTACATGAAATTACATGACATTCTCATTATTTAATTAAAATATAATATATATGCATGGAATTACGTAACATCCGACGAGCTATGTCAAGATTTTGGAGCAGAAAAATGAATGCAAAATATTTTGATATAATATTGATAGTGTTGGATTTGTATACTGAAAACAGATTGGTTGAGTTTGTATACAATATTTTCTGCTACTACTATTTTGATATCATATCTGAATTGTATTACTTGATTGCATTTTTTATCTCATTATCTCATACAAAAGTTAGATCATACAGTGTGTAAAAGATCACAGAAGCCTGCATGGTTGGTTAAGCTAGTTGAGATATAAAAATGATCACATGGGAGACAACTTGAGGACGAGTTGTTGGTATAAGCTGCAGTATAGATAAGAAGTAACTTGACTTGGTTGCTTGTCAATGTTGGCACGTCTTGACGTATTGATCACTGTGAGATGAGTTCTTCTATCTGACTGTCATGAAGAACCTAGATCTCGGTGACTTTACATTGTTCTAAACCTCGATAAGGTTTCAGATGAGTATGAGTTATTGACCATCACTTTGACTTATTATGGATGATGATTATATGAGATAACCAAATATTCTACGCATCTTAGGTGGTGGCAGTACTTGTATGTCATGTTGATTATCTGTATCAAGTCACCGTATCTGTTTGGGATTATGACGTCCACTTAAGGAGTGCAAAATATTTATTGTACTAAATCCTACAGGTTGAGTTAGCTCAAGTATAATAATAAGGTTTAGTGATATTACTTAAAGGAATTATTAAGGAGATTAGTTATTTTAAGCAGTTAGAGTGCTATTAATAATTAATGGACGCATGATATCTTAAATACGGGGATTCGTAAGTCTAACTACAATCCTGACTCAACTTCGACAATAAATGGGTAAATCAGCATTTATTATCTAGTGGAATAAATAAATATTTATGAATTAATTTATACTCTTGGCTGAACATAAGATAATTCATTCATTTTATGCCCATCTTTATTCCTTGTATTTGATCCATAGGCTGGTCCACCAAGGCCTGTTGCCAAGAGAATTTTCGACCACCCTTATAATCATACTGAGATTATGTTCTGATTATTATATTATTTATTTAATACATCTTATAGTCCAAATAAATATTATTTGATATCAAAAGATATTAAGAGATGATTATTTTAGAAAGAAATTATCTTAAGCGAATAAGATATTTATTTATTAGATGTACCAGAATCCTATCAAATTATGATATAGAGAGTACTAGAAATACATGGTAGGATAAAATCAGTATTATCCTCACAATTACGATGATTTTCAAAAATCACAAGAATGAGACGAGAATTTTGTATTCTCAATAGATTACTCCCACTCAATATTGGAGTTCGAGCATCCGGGACATAGTTCAGAAGATCAAAGCTGGAGTGAGTCATTGATCAGATTTGTCAGAAATTCGTAGGTAAATACAAGAAAACCCACATATATTGCAGTTAATTATATAAAAGCATGATATGTATATAATTAATGTATGATGAATTAAACATCCAAGATAGATCATTGGAAGCAAGGAAAATTCATATTTCACTTCAATTGATATTAGAGCATGGGATAAGTATCTTGGCTCTGTTGGGTTAATTCACGTTTGATTATTACGTGTGATATAATTAATTACAGATCTGTCGTTCATCGTGGCTATATTATTATTGTTTTTTGTTGGAATCATTTTCACAAAGAGAAAATTCGTGGTTAGATTAGGATGTATTTTTCTATAAATTATATCTATAAAAACGAAGACGACGACAAAACGGAGTTCTAACGTATGGTGCGAGACCTGCACGAGCGTGCGATGGAAAACATATGGCGGACGACGCATGCATGCACTATGCGACCCGACGCACGGTATGCCTGCCCACACGCGGACGAACAACGAGCAGCAGCATTGGCAGCGCCTGTCACACACAGCACGCGGGTGGGTAGACGACGGGGACGAACGCACGGCTTGTGTAGGCGGATGCGTGCAAAACAAGCAACACTGTGCCAAGCGCATGCGCGCGCAAGAGAACGGCTAAGACAACATGCAGGTGTGCACGCGTGGAGCCTGCATGTGCGGCACGTGATCGGCAGGGGCAGGCACACGACGAGGGCGTGCACATTCAGCATCATCAAGGGCAAAGAGGGCGGCGGTGTTGGCGGCACCTGGGCGCGCTCTAGGGCTCTGGCCCAGCGCATGCAGTCCGGCCCACGGGGTCTGACCCGACCCGCATTCGGTTTGACCCGAATCAAATTTTCTGGCCTAGATCTAATTTTTCGATCCAAATCTAGTTTTGACGAGTCCAATACGTGACTGAGCACACGGGGACCTTTTCAAAGACAAAATGAAGATTTGTACTTGATATTATTAGGCAGGAACATACAAGATCCACGAAATGGCAGCGATCGACGAATTTTATTTTATTTTATAGTTGAAAACATGTCATGGATGTTTAAATTATACAATAACATGCAATATACGTTTAATTACATGGAAGCATGAGATATATGTTTACGCGATTAACTATGTTTAGCAAGCATATTAGGTTTATCGCATTATAAAAGCATGATTTAGAATTCTGCGAACATGTTTTACATTTTGAGTAGGGATGTCAATGGCCAACCTGTCGGGTTCTAACAACCCACTCGGGTTGTCGCTATTCGGTTCGGGCTATTCGGGTTGACATTTTTTCGGTTAGAGAAAATTCAACCCTAACCCTAAACTCTCGGGGCTAACCCATCGCCGTAAGCTTAAAATATATATATATATATATATATATATATATATATATATATATATATATATATCAAATATTTTATATTAAGCGTTGAGTAAAACAAATAATTGAAAATAAATATAATACATTCCACAAGTTCTTTTTAATCTTATTATACTAACTTTGAATAGCAAATAATAAAATTAAAAATAGTGCTCATAATTAAATTCTTTTTCTAATATGCTTTAATGTCCGCATTCCATGTAACTAAATGATCTCTAATAATATAATACAATTATAGCGAATTAAAACTAATATCTAGAAAAATTTTAATAAGTTAATTCAATATAATACTATTTAAAATCTATTACAATATCAAAATTAGAAAATAATGCTCACAACTAAATTATTTTTTAATATATCTGAATATTCATATTCCATAATAGCTAATTCACTATTTTTTGTAACTTTTAACAACACTATGAATATCTTCTATAATTTCTTGTATAGTTGTAGGATATTAATCGCCAACCCGCTCGAGTTCGCTAACCCACTCGGGTTGTCGCTATTCGGTTCGTATTCGGGTTGACGTTTTTTTTTATAAAATCCAACCCTAACCTCTAATTTTATCGTATTCGGCCAAACATGGTTTCACCATATTGACATCCCTAATTTTGAGTTCTAAAAAAACATGTTTAAGATTATGTGATATGCATGAACAATTCTTTTGAAAATAAAAAGACTAAATAAGAAATCCGACGTTTTAATTCCAAATTAAAATCGTCAAGACCTCCATATTTTGATATCTAAATAAAGTGATACGCATTGTGAGTAAACGTCCACACGTGTGGCTTGCTTTCACTGTTTATCATAAGTTTGTTGAATGAAATTTATATATATAACATTTAATCTATTGAGAAGAGGGAGTTTCATGTGTAAACGTCCACACGTGTGGCTTGCATGTATAATTTTCATAAATTCTCTAAAGATATATGTAAAATGAGATGACACCGAAATTGAATTGGAAGCGGTATGGTCCGAGTGAGTATCAAATTCTAATAATTCGATTTCTGCTGTCAAAATTATGGTCACTGCTTATGCATCATCTCAAGTACAACTTCATGCGAAAATGCAATAAAATAAATAGTTTTGCTAAATATCATATCTAAATGATATATCACAAATAAATTAATGGATAAATATTATACAATTCAAAATAAAATATGTATAAATATGTTTCGAAATAAACAATACATATATCTTACACACTTATTAATACAAACTTGTAAAAAGAAGATATAAAAAAAGTTGTATATACATCTCAGTTAAAGAAAGTGTTTTATAATAGATTAATTAATTAATTATAATATTTTATACATATAAATTCCATCCTTTAAACATACCTCATACCTGTCATTTTAACTATAATATTACATTATTTGATTTTTTATAAATAATAATAATAATACAATAACCATATTATAATAATTGAAACCAATAGTTAACACATAATTTATGGCCCAAACTTCTCGATCTAATAGCAATAAATTATTTTAATCAAACAACAACCCAAAACCACTACACCATTTAAATCAATAAATTTAAAAATAATATATATATATAGATATATATATATATATATATATATATATATATATATATCAACGAATCATTTAGAATAGGATAAGAAGGGTTCTCATTTGAACCAAACTCTCTCTATATATAAATATATAAATCAAAAGTTTGATAATGACTATTAATAATAATCATATAAATAATTAGAATCAACCATCAGAATTAACACACTTCATTGATGAAATATATATATATATATATATATATATATATATATATATATATAAGTATAATCTCAATTTGAAACATGTTATCAATCTACGCTTGAAAAATTGATAAATCATTATGACTATTTATTAAATAAAATATTTAAAAATTGCAAATCGCAACACACTTCATAATAATAAGCATCTATAATATATATTCATTAACTAACACTTACAAATTCTTTATATATAAGTTTACAATAACAAATATCTATACTAATTTTTAACTGATACAAACTTAATAACAATATCAATTAATTATGGCATATAGATACATAACTTTTAATTATTACTCATAACTTATCTTTTTCTTCATAATTATCTTCTATAATTAAGTAAGTAATGTTATTTTAAATATAATTACAATTAAAGAGACTATTTATCTATCACAAAAATTTATATAAGAAAATAAATAAATATATTTTTGAAATAACGTAACATTTTTTACATACAAAAATATACTCACTCATTTCCCAAAATTTGTTTATAATTTTCATTTTTGGTACATACGTCCCCCAAATTTGTTCCCTTTTCATTTATGGAATCTACTTTATAAAATACTTCCTACTTATTACTCTAAAAAACACCTTTATTTGTACAATTTGCCACCCATAGACAACCACTATCCATACTTATTACTTTCAACAACATCACTTATTTACATATTTTATCACCTATGAATCACCACTAATTAATTAAACATTACACTAATATGAAACTCTTATACCACTCACAAAACATTCAATAACTTTTATTAAAATCTATACTGAAAATTTGTAAACATATATTTTGGGGATAGAGGGAGTACGTATAACGGGAAACCCCAAATCTAGTAAACATATTTATAGATTAATTGAGAAATGACTACCTATCTCACCATTATGAAATGCAGTTTAAAAAAAGGTCCAATGGTCGCAAATAGGCCCAACAGATTGCATTATTTTCATAGCCCAATATTACAATTTGTCAAACAATAATTTGTTATAATATCATTCATATGTGTGTAAAATATATCTCAACCAAACACATTAATTAGTTTTCTCAAATTAATGAAACTACATATATTGAAAATGGTTGGAACTCTACTTTGGCGGCGCCGTTCCCATCTTCTCATCACCATCTTTTGTCTCTAAAATCTGGTTTCCAGATCTTGATTCTTCCATTTTCTCTCACGCTGCCGCTGCAGTTGGCAGAATCCAGCGACCTTGTGCGGCAGTCACTCTCATTTTCTTCTCGTCTTCTTTGTCCGACGAAAGGACCGTCTGCATTCACGTTTCCCCGCCTGCCTCCATACTCTCCTCGCTGCGAGCAGCAGCTGACTACCGCTACACATGGTAGCCGCGCCTCCGCCGTCCCTGACAGCCAACAGTGAAGATCTGGTGCAGTGGCCACCCTTCTCTTCCCTCTCGAACAACAACTGTCAACATCGCCTCGTCTCTCTCTTCTAGGCCAAACGACCGACAGTTAAAACACAGAAGATGAGACAATGTGTTATTGTCTGAAGGGATGAATGCTCATTAATTTCATTGATATCAGAGGATTACCATGTACATAAGGTATTTAAACAGAAGTATGAGGTTTGGGGCAGATTCTTCTTCCTCAGTCGATATATTTAAGAATTATTTTCTTCAATCATTGTCAAGATCGATCTTGTGAAGTGATGCAACACTTTTCATCATTTAATGTGTTAATTGTTAACATCCAACAGTTAAGCTCCAAATATATAATAATTAAGATTAAAGAAGGTCCAACGAAGATTTAGAGGTGTTTGGTGAAACATAAGCTATATAAGCTCATAATGGTACATGTTAAAGAACAAATCAAAATAAACTAAAAACTAGATTAAAGAAGGTTATTATCGTTTCTTCGATGTGGGACTTTGGATTGCCAACCCCAACAATCCTTCCTCAAACCAGGACCACATCATTCCCTCCCTCGAACGATAATCCGTACATCTTGCACCGTTACCACCCAACGGGACTCGCCGCTACCACTCTTGCGGAAGACTTTCGAAAAGATTCAATCGTGAGTTCACTGGGGCACTCCTCCACATCGAACGCAGCCTTGTCCCCCACACGATTGGGCCCACCAACCGTCGGCTCACGATACCACTGTTAGTGATCACGCCACCACCACCGTCCAATTAGTATGATATTGTCGGCTTTGGGTTGTTCAACGAATTTGTTTTTTAACAACAACTCCCAAATTGGTAGTGACTCTCTAATATATAGAAGGCAATTCTCCTTCATTTGTGTGGGACTTAGGCGCCAACCCCAACAGTACACTCTTTGGCTTTTATAGTAGTAAATCTCTAGAAACATTTACACAATAGTTGTATTCTGAAACTAAAATTGTTTAACGTTTTTCGAAATAAATTCAATTTTATGACCAAGTGTGCTTCATATTTTTGTAATTTCACATGACATTTAGATATCAATAAAATATTCAAAATCTGTGTTTATAACTCTATATATTTCTCATACAATGAACTAACATCTTATTTTTCTAGTCTTCTTCTTTGTGTCTCTCTATGGTGGCTTTGTTTGACTTTAGTGATTGTGTTTGTTTATAGACTTCAGTTTGAGAATCATACATGTATTTTTTATTCATTCTTTATGCATAAATATTATAATAGTTGGCTAGGCACACCTTTTAGATCTAATTGTAATTGAAAAAGATTATAAAATAAGCTACAAAACGTGAAAAAAAGAAGCAGAATAGATCTCGAATCGAAAATAGTAAAAAAAACTGATTCTTATTTGTTCACTTAATATCCAAAAATAGAGAAAGAAAATTTACATTAAATAGAAAGAAAATTGTGAAAAAAATGACAGATGATATGGTGTTTATATATCTCCTATAGATACTTAGAGTCCAAGTGTTAAGCATCAATTTTTTATCTCATGTGTTAATATCCCTAATATTAAATAATTAAATAGAATTTACAGAATAAATGAATATACAATAGTTTTTTCATGGAATTTATAAATAAAAATACAGATATAAATCATAGAACTTAGTGACCAAGTCTTGAAAAAAGAGCTGACGATGTTGAGCTTTTATATGTATATATATATAGATTTTATATGCATATAGATTTGTTCAGCAATAAAAAGTCGTGCACTTATTTTTTCTAGTTATTTTAGTTATTAATTGTATAGAAGAAGTTGGTTATTTCTTCTTTCTGCTTCTCCTTTTTTCTATTTAAACTTCTGTAAAAAAGAATAATAACTGTGCAATAAGCGAGGAATTGAATTAGAGAGGGATTCAAATATAATTTTGATTTACTCACGTGTGAGAGAGAGAAAGAGAGAGGAGAGTGCAAGTTTAAACAAGGAAGCCGATGCCAGTAGGTCTCTGCTGTGTGTATGTGTGCGTATGTATCCAAATCCAAGAATGTTGGTGAGTTAGGGCTTCGATGAGAGTCAGACGGCCCACTTTCACTACTTCCCCATTTGCACTTCACTTTGCAGAATCGCGAACTAGGTATGTTCTTTCAAAAATTTCTCCTTTCCAGTTTTTCTAACTCTTCCATGTCTTATTACTGAATCCAAAAGGAAATTTCTCAGGAATTTTCTTTTCTTTCATTTTTCCCTTTTGTATTTTTGACGCCCAGTTATCTCTAGTTGGATTATTTTACTTAAGAGAACCAAGTTTTGGAGGGAATTCTTGAACGCGCTGAATCAAAATCTATTTTGGCTGAGATTTTTTTACTTGTTTAGAATTGAGTTTTGCCGAAAAGATGCTCTTCTTTTTAATTCCTTTTCTTTTCTTTCCCATTTCTGCTCTCATCCATGCATGTAGTTTAACTACATCTGCATCCACTCTTTATTTCGTCATTTTGGACAGTATTTCGTGATTCGATATTCTCGGTTCTTCATTCGATGTCGTTATGTACGAGGTTGTTTTGTTAAATTGATTGAAAAAATTCTATAACTTTGTGCTGCTGCTGACTCGCAAAGGGTTTTTCAGTACATATTGTGATTCGTCATTGTGTACGTCCCTTTCTTGAACTCGGCGTCCGATGTGCATAACTTCTGTAAATGAGTGAGCATGTGGATGGTGAGCTAGGATTCAACTGGAGACCCATAATAATTGGTGTACTTAATTATTTGAGGAGTTTTTCATGCGTTTTAAGTCCGAGATGTTTCTCCCAGAAGATAGCCACTGCATGTCAATACCTCTGTTTATCGCGTCCTGAGGTATTGACCATATGAATTGCAGATTAACTCAGCTTTTGGCGGCTCCTCCCAGTTGGTAATTACACCCAATAATCGTTATTTTGTTGCGATGGCTTCAGCCGATCCTATAGATATTAGCTCTACAGACAGTGATGATTATGATTTATGGGAAATAGAGAATTATAGAGATAACTCTCCAATTAGGGATACTGCTTCTATCAGTGATGGGATCCCTCCTCAAGCATCCTCATCTCGTCCTAATCCGACAGGTAGCGCCTAAATTATTGGTCACGAGTCACTTTGTTGTGATCTAACTGGTGTTGCTCATTAGATAGCCTCCAATTGCAGGTCACAATATTCTTTCTCGTGAAGACCCTTCATCTTCTAAGAGGCAAATTGTTCAGAATGAGTCTCCAGTGAGGGACATCATCCCTTCTAGCAGTTCCAGGAGGCTTCCATCTTGGAGAGATTTACCGTCAGGTAGCACCTAAAAGTATTTTTCATAAGTCGCTTATTCGATCCAACTGGTGTACTAGGTCAAGTATCCTACAATTGCAGGTCACAATGTTCCTTCTCTTAAAGACCCTTCTTCTTCTAAGAGGCGAACTGTTCATGATGAAATCCCATCAAGACCACAAAAGCGATTGAATATTTCAGAAACAACTGGATCTTCAAGTTCAAGGATAGACAATAACTTTCATCCTATGAAGAGAGTCCTTCCTGCTTTTCAGTCTTCTACCTCCAACACACGATTTCACAATCTAATAGAAAATGTCGATGCTAGTGAAATTTGTGATACATATGGAAAATCAGCATGGTCAAATCCTTCTATTGGAAGTAGAGTGTTACCTCCGACTATGATGCCCGGAAAACATTCGTCAACCACCCCATTGGTTGCTTTAAATGATTCCTTCTATCAAACTGGGGTAGGTGAAGAGAGGCCTGCAGGACCTGATGAGAGATTTGTTTTTCAAGCAGCTGTGCAGGTACTATATGTGTATTTATTGGTTTTTGTCTTCATTGGTGACCGTTTCAGTTGTGATTCTTGTGAATCAATTCCGAAATGAGAGTTTGTTCATAGATTGTGGTTGGTCTGGGCCTTTGAGTTTGTGATTTGCATTTGTTCAGGCGAGTGAAGCAGTAGTGTTTACTCCATGGTCTTTGGCAACCTGTGGTTTTCAGTTTCCTTTTTTCTCGTTTCTTCTTTAATTTTCTGGAGGGATTTCCTTACTTTTGTAATTTACTTGTACTCTCAGAAGTCAAAGAAACTTTTATGGAGTATTTCCTATTGTATCTTCTATAAATAATATTTACGATGTCCCTCTCCAAAGTGGACTTCTTTTTTCCCATCCAAATCTGAATTCTGAAGTGGAGTCATGCAACTGTGCTTGGCTATAGTCATGGACAAAATACATGAATAACTGGCAAGTACATCATTTGGTTTACAACGTTAAGTATCTGTCCCTGATCATTTATATTTCAACCTTTCCATAACCTTACCTTACCTTACCTACCTTGAGTAGCAGAGTCAAGTTAATTCCTTTAGCAAGGGATAAAGGGGGATGATTTTTAAGTTTAAGGAGGTAGAACAAAGAACTATGTGGAAAGCCATCAATTGAAACAGTAAACGTAAGTTAATTATGAATACTTTGTTCCAAGCATCAATAGTTCTCCTGAACACTGCAAAGCTATTAGTGTCTATCCTTTCTATATTAGTGCTCAGGGAACTTCCAGTTCAAGCTCAACTGTGTTTATTTCTTATCAAGCTTAAGTTTTATGAGTATTGAACAGATTATTGTTTGATTAGTGTCATATTTTTTATTGCATTGCTATATAATTGCAAAGTTGTTCTTTTTTGTCTATGTAAATGTGTATTGAATTTCATATGTTTCTATTGCAGGATCTTCATCAGCAGCATAAACTTGAAGCTAATCTGCCTGATGGACTCTTGTCAGTTTCTCTTCTTAGGCACCAGGTCCCTGTCTTCTTATTTATGACACTTATCTAATTGCATTGGGTATTTGTGGTTTTTACTTTGACCTTGTCGCTTTTCAGGAAATTGCTTTGGCATGGATGCTTAGTAAGGAGTCATCTGGTTTATGCCTGGGGGGAATCTTGGCTGATGACCAGGTTATTTATATTTTCCGGCGTCTAATTCTTTTAAAAAAAATCTCTTGTTTTTTGGATCATTTTTTGCCTTTAATCAACATAATGAATTTTCACACCCCAGGGCCTGGGCAAGACTGTTTCAGTGATTGCCCTCATACTGATGCAAAAGTTTTTGGAAGCACAATCTAAAGCTAAGGCATCATGTACTACCAAAATTGAAGCCTTTAACTTGGATGATGATGATGATGATGATGATGGAGTTAGTGTTTGTGTTGCTCTTGATGATGCTAATCAGAATAAAGAATCTGATGGTTTAACTGTACTTCCACAGGCGAGTAATTCAATAAAGGAATTCCACAGCAAGAGACCAACAGCAGGGACATTGATTGTTTGTCCAGCCAGCGTGGTCCGACAATGGGCTCGGGAGCTGGATGAGAAAGTTGCTGAAACAGCTAAACTTTCTGTTCTAATATATCATGGAGGCAATAGGACCAAGGATCCTGCTGCTTTGGCAAAATTTGCTGCTGTTTTAACAACATATGCTATTGTAGCAAATGAAGTTCCAAAACAACCTTTGGTTGAAGTGGATGATGATGAACTAAAGGATGGAGAACAATGTGGAGTATCTTCTGCATTTTCCATGGAGAAGAAGCGAAAGAAGTCATCAGTTAATAAGAAGTTCAAGAAGGGTAAAAAGGATGTTGATGTGAATGCTCTGGATAGCAATTGTGGTACATTAGCAAAGGTTACATGGTCTAGGGTTGTTTTGGATGAATCTCAAACAATAAAAAATCACAGAACTCAAGTAGCTAGAGCCTGCTGTAGCCTTAAAGCAAAGAGAAGATGGTGCTTATCTGGAACTCCGATACAGAATTCTATAGATGAATTATTCAGCTACTTCAAATTTTTGAAATACGATCCATATAGTGAGTACAAAACGTTTGTTTCTTCAATCAAGGGTCTCATAGCGAGAGACTCAATTAAAGGTTACCAGAAGCTTCAACTTGTCTTAAGGAATATCATGTTGCGCCGAACGAAAGGTGATTCCGTGCACTATTCAGTCATTCTTTTAGTTCCATTTTGTGTTGTGGCAAGTCAAGTCATCTATATTGTGCACCATGATCTTGTAATTGTAGATTGTAGTTTTATATTTCCTGATCGACTTGCTTACTTCAACATTATTTGATTTAAGTATCATGTTTCAAGGCTCATATATTAGAAGTATTATAATCTTTATCTCACTGTGTTAGGTCAATTGATTGATGGTAAGCCTATAATCAATCTACCTCCCAAAAAGGTACACTTAACAAGGGTGGAATTTTCTTTGGAAGAACGGGCCTTTTATGAGAAACTTGAGTTTGACTCACGCAAACAATTCAAGGTCCGTCAACTCATTCTTTCTCCCCAATCTATATATCATCTTACCATGTATAGGTTGCCAGTGTGCATAAGAGTATTGGTGATGCTGAATCAGTCCTGAAGATATGGTCAAAATGTGCTGCTTGAGTTGCTATGCCCTCTTTAGGAGTTACTATATCCTCTTCATGTCTTAATTTCTTGTCAAGTTTGCTTTTAACACTATATTATTTTATATAGTTGCCAACTTTTTAGTCTACCCATGTCTTTGATGTGAAAGAAGTCAGTTGCTAGCATCTTGCAAAACCTATACATAATGAAAGCTTGCTTGCAATTGCTGAGGATAATATTTTTTAAGATACTCTGGTTGAAAGGCTTACTTCTTAGTTTGATGTCCGGATATTGTTTGCATAAATGATGTGATGCTGTAACTATTGCTACTTCTCAATGAGGATATCAATTCCTTGTGCTAGTTTAGAACTATTGAGTATGTACCTTATGAACTGAACAGACACCAATAACATGCACCTATCTACTGGCATCAAATGTTTAGACGAGGAGAAGGCTAAATCAGAATAGGGAAAACAGAATGCTAATTTAAATTTTATCAGTAGTGGTAAAACTTCATGCAATATTCTGCTAGCATGCTGGATGCAGATTTTATACTAAAGCACTGAATATAATACTTGAAGACAATTTCTATTTTGTGATTCTGGATCTGGTTCTTGCTTTCGATCCATAGAGAAATGCTCAATTGTAGAGAAAAAGGAATTATGTCCCCGTAACTTGAAATGTGGAAAAACATGTCAAATACATTCAGGGTTGAGATTGCAATGTGCTACAAAAGCTGTGGTTTTGAAAATCCTTTTTGCAGGCTTATGCTGCTGCCGGTACTGTTAATCAAAATTATGCAAATATCTTATTGATGCTTTTGCGTCTGCGCCAAGCTTGTGACCACCCATTACTTGTCAAAGGGCTCAGCTCAGAACCTGTTGGAAAGGTTTCCTCTGAGATGGCCAAGATGCTTCCCAGAGAAATGCTAGTTAATTTATTGAAAAAATTGGAAACTTCGCTGGCCATATGTCTTCTATGCAGAGTACGCTCTTTTCGATATGACTTTTGATTGCTGCTTAATTTGATCTCTTGGTACTTCATCAGTAAACTACTTGGAACTGTCAGCAGTTTTTGGTTTTGTTTGTCTTAGGAGGAACTAAGAAGTACTCTTTTTTTTTTTACTGGTTTGCAGGAAATCCCTAGTCAAACTAACATGATATGAGAATGTCTGGTTCCAAATAGTATTTCAAGTCAAGATTTTTCAAAGAAGTCAAGGTTTGGTTAAGCATGAGAATCTTCAAATGTAGTTGGTTGCTGAAATAACCTACCAAAATTAAATATTGCTATAAATTGACTGAGGAAGTTCCCCAATTATGTGCTTTATTGCTCTAGGATACTGACTTGATGGTCCAGAAGAACAAGAAAGTAGCACGAGGTTATAAATTATTATATTCATAGGATCCATCTTTACCTTTTTTTCCTTAAAATTTACTAAGAAAGAAAAATACACTCACACACTAACCCTCTAGGTGACTCGAACCCTTGACCTATTGGTTGGAGGGGAAGCCTCTTACTAATAGGCTGCTCTTTGTTGTCAATATTTTTCTTTACCTTATTCAACATGAACAATCCAGTTATTGGCTCAATACCAACAGCAAGAATTACTGTGGACAACTTTTGTCCTTGTGAGGGTCAGGGAAGGGACTGGAAGATTTATTTGGACTAAAGTCCATAGCTGATATTTTTGCATGGGAAGCCTGCTGTCAGTTACAAGGATCTGATGTATTAATAATTGTATGTGCTACAGGATCCTCCAGAAAATGCAGTGGTCACAATGTGTGGACACGTTTTCTGTTATCAATGTGTTGCAGATCATTTAACTGGCGAAGACAATACATGTCCTGCCCATCAATGTAAAGAACAACTTGGTGCCGACATTTTATATTCAAGATCTACCTTAAGGAGATGCCTGTGTGTTGATGTGGATGGTGATAGCCCTATTCGGTACGAACTGCGTGATGAATCTGCAGTTCTACAGAGCAACTATGTATCATCAAAGATCAAGTCTGCTCTTAAAATTCTCAAGTCATGTATATCAAAAAGTCAGAGTTCAGAGTCACATGATTTGATCATGTATGACGAGAATGCTTCATCATCAGCTGGTCTTAATTTTGAGTCAGCGAGTATAGCACCTGAAAAGGCTATAGTTTTTTCACAATGGACTAGCATGCTAGACTTAGTTGAGATGTCACTGAAGAATAACCATATCAGTTATCGGAGGCTTGATGGTACTATGTCAATAGCTGCTCGAGACAAGGCTGTAAAAGATTTCAACACTGATCCTGAGGTTGGGATCCCAATACCATCTTATCTCTGGTTAAGACTATTTTTTATTATAGTTTGCTGTGGTGCTTGCTAAGATACTATTTTTCTTGTAATGATTAATATCCGACATTCAACTGATGGATTTCCTTTATATGTGGTGGTGTGCAGGTGGATGTCATGTTAATGTCTCTAAAAGCTGGAAATCTAGGGCTCAACATGGTTGCTGCTTGCCGTGTAATCCTTTTGGATCTTTGGTGGAATCCGACAACAGAGGATCAGGCTGTTGATAGAGCTCACAGAATAGGGCAGACACGTACGGTCACTGTATCGCGGTTAACCATCAAGGACACAGTTGAAGATCGCATCTTGAGTCTTCAGGTACATACATATGTCATGTTTGTGAATTTAGGGTTGGGTTGCAACTGCTGTTGATATGTGTTTTCAGGAGGACAAGAGAAAAATGGTGGCATCAGCTTTTGGGGAAGATCAAAGTGGTGGCCACGGTGCTCGCCTTGGAATCGAAGATCTCAGATTTTTGTTTGAGGGGTCAGGACGTTGATTTGAACAAGTTTTTTTTTTTTTTTACATGCAATGGGCAATTTTGGTGTCCCAAATATAGCGCTTGTTGTACATATTAAAGCGGGAAATGTATATGGCTGATTATTCTCGGACTTAAGCTAGGATATCCTAATTATATTGATGAAAGCATTGACATCTATTTTGCTTATGTACATGTATAATGAGTCAACGAGGATTGATGGTGTGAATGACACCACTAACGAGGTCAGTTCCAGTTCCAGGCAGGAGATCCATGGTGGCATAACTAGTTGTTCTGTTGTCGTAGAGAGATGAAGTCGGAGGAGAGGCTGCTGCTGAGGTCGACATATTTGGGGTAAGGTCGACGTGGGACTGGGGAAGCATGGATGATATGTTCTCCAGCTCTCTCACTACTTCCAGCATGGAGGGTCTATCCTTGGTCTCATCCATGGAGCATCTCAGGGCTAAGCCCATCAATTTCTTCACAGTGTCTGCAGGGTATGGCCCCATTGTCCTGTCTACGATGGAAAACATCATCCCAGATTCACATGCTGTGTTCACCTGCATCATCACTAATTCAATTCATTCCTGCAATTGCATTATAACAACTCAAGTCGACTCATACCTCTCTCACAATGTTCCTTCCATGAGCTATAGGCTGCATTCCTGTCACCAGCTCCAGGAATACAATCCCAAGGCTATACACGTCGCTTTTCTCTGTTAACTTGTGCGTCAGAAAGTATTCTGGGTCCACGTATCCCTGCATGCATGCCACAATCTATGACTATAATCATCTTATTACTTAAAACATCTCTCTCACACACAGACGTACCGGTGTGCCTTTAACGTTGGTGGATATGTGAGCAGCTGTATCTCCTTTGGCGTCCGAGACAGGCGCAAGCCTTGAGATGCCAAAATCAGATACTTTAGCAGTCCATTTGGAGTCGAGTAATATGTTATTGGCCTTGATGTCGCGGTGAATGATGGGCGGATCAGCTTCCGTATGCAGGTAAAGAATACCTCTGGAAGCGCCCAGTGCGATGTGCAGTCTTGTTTCGAGATTCAGAGGCGCTGTGTATTTCGCTGTTAGGAGGTCGTGCAAGGAGCCATTGGGCATAAATTCATAGACCAGCATCTGTTCATCCTTCTCGTCACAATACCCAACCAGTGACACCAGATTACGATGATGCAGCCGCGACAGCATTTCAATCTCCGTGTAGAACTCTTTGTCCCCTTGCAACGAACCTTGTTGCGCGCGCTTTATAGCAACCACTGTCCCGTCTGCTATAGTGCCTTTGTACACTTTCCCATATCCTCCTTGCCCTATTTGAGTTCTGAAATTGTTTGTTGCTATGTCCAAATCCTCAAAACCGAACGCCTTCACACCCTCCACCTTCATTGCCACTTTGAGGACTTGAGAAGATGAGAAAAGCATGGTCGATCAACCCTCGATATATCAGCATGCAATGCATAATAAGTAAATATCATCAGAAAACAATCAACTCACGTGATTGGTCCTTGACAGTTGGTTTGGTGTGGGACTGCTGTCGCCGTCTCTGAAAGAAAAGCACAAGGCTGGCAAGTATCACGCCCGCACAGGAGATGGATCCAAGCACGATTCCGGCCAGTGCACCTTTGCTCAGACCACCAGAGCCGTTGTTTATGGTGGGCAGCAGATCTGTAGTGAATTGTTCATGGATTATAAAATTATTATTACTAGGTAAAACTCAAAATCTATTCGAGGCAAGGCATACAGTTGGAGTAAGGTCCCTTGGCAGTGAAGTTGAGGAGGTCATAAGGCCCAAATACATCACTCCCAGGTATGGTGAAGCGAGCAAACACATTTGCAATTGCTTGAACCTCACCAGCATCAAACACACTAGATTTATTATACTCGGGGAAGAAGAGAAGAAACATCCTCAGCCTCGGACCAGCTTCCCATGAGATCGACTCAACATGAAGCTGGTATTCATACAAAGGAATGCTTGACGTTATGAAATTCTTAAATTCATCCATATATGGAGGGAACTGAGATATGCTGGGACTTCTAAGCCGTACTCCCACGCCAAAAGGTGCAGCACAAAAGCACTTATCTGGCAGAGTTGGGATGTATTCAAAGTGGCCCTGGTTCGGACAAATCTGAGATGGACAGCTTAAAACTGCAGGCTTCTCCAAGCTGTCATCAGGTATGTCTGCATCTCCATTACTAGCCCCACAGAATGGGGCAATGTTTTGTTGGTTTGCACCTCTACAAACTGGGTTTTCACTAAGCCTACATAAATAGAGATGATGCAACTCTCACACGATTCTTCAACAAAATAATCAATTCCTCAGTTAAGGCCAAATTAGTGGTCTCGTATATCGACATTCGACAAAAACAAGACTTACTTTAGTGTAACGTTTGGAGGAGTATCAAGGGTGCCGGAAATATCAGAAAGCAAGTTATGTTCGAGATTACTGCAAGGGATGACAGTGAATGAGTTAGTAGATAATGAAATGTAGTGAAAGTTAGTTATTTGGATCCCGTCTTACATATCAAGTTTTGATTCTGAAGTGAAGGATATATTCTCCCAAATATCTGATGGTACAGATCCGCTCAACAAGTTGTTATTGAGAGCCCTATAATGATAATTAAGAATGTAGGAACTGAGAAATCATTTCAAAATAGAAAAATGTCTTAACACTTGTGGGGAAACTAGATTCTTTACAATTTCTGAAGTCGAGGGAGGCCAGAGAAGTTGGATGGGATGGAACCGTTGAGCTGATTGTGTGATAGAATACTGCAGAGTGAAATGTATGAGTTATACACTCTGAGTGATAGAACATTCTGTACGTCCTCAGACAGACAGAAGAAGCAAGGAAACAGCGTGCATGTTTGCACATATTAAAATCCACTAAATGGGAAACGAGAGAAAGATATATAAGAGAGGTGAGTGAGAGTGAGCAATTATGGAATTGCTTACATGGATGTAATGTTTTGAGATAGTCTATTTGTTATTATATTTCCAGTGAGCTGATTCATGCTTAGATCCCTGTGAGATGAACAGCACTTTGACATTCAATTTTACCACAACACAGTAATATGAGCAAATCATGCAAAACTAGAGTTTTGAGGGGAATGGATACTTTGTCACTCTCTGAGTGAGTTATATAACAAAGTTGATATAGATTCATGCAGAAAATGAAAATTATGAATCAGATATAATTTCGAGTATATGAACATACAAGTAATAAAGGCGCCTGAGACTGCTAACATCAGGTATTGTTCCTTGAAGGCTGCAGTTTCTAAGACTCCTGCAGGCTCAAATGAACTGAATTAGTGGTCACTGCAATCTGAAAGCTTAGAATATACATCTAACTTGAGGGTTTAAACTTTAGAGAACGTGAACCTAACATCAAAGCTGGATGCTTACTGGATAACACAGAAGCATTCATTTTATTTGAGGGAAAACATATTTACATAGACAATGCATTAGGACTACATATATTTCCAAGAAATTAAAATGAGAGAGTGACGTACAGCTTGACAAGCTTGGGAATTCTACCATAAGAATCTGGAATCTCAGTCCCAGCAAAGTTGTTGTTGTCTAGTTGACTGCAGCAGATAATTGTGATATATGAGTAAGAAAGTAGCGGTTGGTGAAGGTAGTTGAATAAGAAAGGCAGAAGAAGACGCACAGAATCGTCAAGTTAGGCATGAGGGCGAGCTCAGGTGGAAGATACCCAGAGAGATGGTTGTTATCTAGAAGGCTGTAATTATGATGGTATGAGTGAGACATTAGCCACAAGTATGATTGACGCTTGTGTAAGGAAGCAGTGGCTGCTTACATGTGTCGAAGTAAAGGAAGGGTACCAATCTCCGGTGGGATCTGACCACTGAATCGGTTGTTGTTCATGTGGCTGCATTTATGCATCAATGAATTGAGAGAGAATATATACAAACCAATAAGTAAAAGAGTTGTGAATATCAAAGTGAAGTTACAAGTGCTGAACGCTGGCTAAGTTTGCAAAGGTTTGGGGATTGGTCCAGATATCATGTTGAGATCCAACTGAAATTTGTTCAAGTTGGGGAGATAACCCAGCTCATCCGGTAGAGGACCTGATATTTGATTTCCGCTCAAAAGCCTGCCCATGCAAACAAGTTTTAAATTAGTTCATTAATTATGAGAAAAAGGAAGTAAACTACTAGTTAACTAGTGATTAATAGAGGTGTACAGGTGAACAAGTGCAGTAATTTTGCCGATCTCCTTTGGTATGCTTCCAGTGATATCGTTCCACAAGAAGTCCCTTGCAAACAAAACAATCCATCATCTTGCTACAATCAGAAACTAGTATACATCCTTTCCTCTTACAACTTACAATATTTTCATGTGAGTTAGCAGCCCAAGCTCTGGCGCTAATGTTCCAGACAGATTCAGTCGCAGTAAGCGCCTGCACACATTCAAGTTTATTTTCGGACATGATTAATGCAAAAGGCATGCATTATGTTGAAAGGAGAAGTACATACAGTTCATAAACATGCAAATAGCCATCAGTGGCATTCAAGTAGCATTTCACCCCTGTCCAATTTGCGGCGCAAGGATCAAACTTCCTCGTCCAATTCAGATTTTTGTAGGGATCCTTCAATCTGTTGCGTACAGCTAGTAAAGCAGAGACTGCATAACAGAAGCTTTTCAGCATGTGACTTGAATATATGTATATGCATGCAAAGAAGAGAAAACCATGGTACGACCTTCTTGTCCATCAGTAACCTGTCCCTGCACATTTGGAGCACACCAACATAAACAAAGCACAACGCATAATCCAACCAACACAAATGCCTGCACTCCCATCTGCAACAAAAACACATTTGTTTCTCAGAGGTAAAAACAAGAGAGGTTTGCCAATACCTTCCATACAAGAAAAACTACCTCGCACCACTGCCAGTAAATTATGACCTAGTTAGCAAGCCTAGTAGTACTTCTTTTATAGTAAATAAATATCATTTTAGGACATACACATACATATTATGTAACAAGTGGGAGTGGAGAAGCAGTCAGAAAATTCATTAAGCAGCATTTGGTAAGTGGTGCTGTCAACACATTGTCAACGCCTGCGTTTTCACCTCCAACTGCTTCTGTACATGCTATGTTATTTTTCCCCGAGTTTGCATTATGTAATTACAACTTACAAGCTCATATTTCAAATATTAATTAGGTTGTAATATTCGGTTATTTATGTTGCGTGCGCATTTCATCTCCCTAGTGGATTTCGCTATAACAGAAAAATTCTGTATATATATTGCACAGTTACACATAATATTGCGATTTCATTTCTCTCGGTGGCTGAGACGGAGCTAGGCAAAAGCGATGGATAACAATTAACAAATCAAATTTTGTTGGATGATACATAGATGTTTGGGTTGAACGAGTTTCTTGTTTCCTTTTTTCTTTTTTATGGGTTGAATGTGTTAACTTGTTGATAGTGAGTGAACAGTTGTTGAAGACAAAAATGCACACTTGCGATTGATAAAACATAGTATTATATAATAAGACCGATTACGCCAAATTGCTAATTTGTCAACTCATACATACGGTAGATCTGATTATCTAATCGGCCAAGGAAACCGTCATCCACGCAATATAGGAATTTCAAACAATTTAATCCTATTTATATATGTTTGAGTGCGACTAATTGGAAACATTAAAAAACACAAATAATTACAAATGGGTAATGCAAAGCAGCAACATCTAATTAACATCGTCTTTATCTAATATAACCATCTAAAGAAACGCAGAAAGTCAGAACAGAGCAGTTAAAGACTGGTGTTTGTTGGCATATTTTAATGTTGTCGAGCAACAGATATAGGACAGGTGAGGGCCACATTCCAAGATATTACGGATACTTTATTACGTGATATCGGAGAATTAGTATATTCTTGCATCGTCACATTCTGAAACCAGTTGAATTCATTTATACATGACCTTGCAGGATAACCTATTCTAAGAATATAAAGGGAAAAAAGGCTACTTCATTCATTAGAATCTTGGGAGTATTATGATGTACTAGATACAAATTCAGGCTCTCCAAAAGCTGCATGTACACGGTAATTGACATCGTTCCAAGGTGGCCCTCCTGATTGGAGATCAGCTAGTTCTTCGGGTACCAAAACATACCTTTGATGCCCTCCGGATCAGCTTCAAATCCTAGGTTGCGATAGAATTCCACAACTACATTCAATTGCAAGTAACAAGATTAACTCACAAGTTTCTTCCAATTACTAAGGGTTATGAGATGTATCAACTTGTTATGCCACAAATGAACCAAATGATTTGTGTTGACATACCTTTACTATCAGCAAAGAGTGAAATATTTCCAATGTCACGCTGCAAAAGAGCCCTTATAAGCTTCTCTATGAGGGCTTTTCCAAGTCCTTGGCCCTAAACCACCAGCCCATCCATCAACACAGAGATTCATCATCACACAGAGTCACATTTAATAGTAATACTCATGCAGAGCAAATTATGATTTGATTTATAAGGCAGGCATAATCTCAAGTTTTAGCATAAGCATATAGATTGAATCTGCAGCAATGGCAAAAGAATTTAAGTATGCTGCGAGTTTCTTGGTCTTGAGAAATGGTAGATATCAAAAGCAGCAAAATTCCACTTCATTGATTGTGTTCATTTTTATATTGTCATAGCCCACGTTAGTACCTGATAAGAAGGATCAACAAGGACATCCCAGATTGTTGCATTGAAAGCATGATCGGATGTAGCCCGGGCCATTCCTATCAACTTCTTTTGGTCATTTCCCTCTGCCAAGCAACTTGCCAAAGTACACTAAGATATCTGTCACTTAGTTATTTAATAACGAATATTACCAAATTATATAACACTTTTTGGTAAATCGAGCATTAGAAACTTAGATGAGGCAAATGTTATATTCTCTAATCAGGAAAACGTGACTGGTCCTGTTACTATATACCTTCTCCAGTTGGCTTGCTAATGGAATGCAGAGTAACAACCATGTAGCTATTTCTTAGGGCTGCCGCTAGCTTTGATAGAGGCCTCCGAGGCCAACCAACCTGTTGTATGCATCATGAAAATTATTTAACGAGACCTGAAAATTATGATAATAGTATTCATAATGCTCAAAATGTCCAGATATCAGGAAAAATGTTACACCAAAACATAGCTAACATAATCTCCATTGATGTAATCCCCTATCTTAGGCTTAGGCACATGTGAATGCACAATCATTAGCCAACTTAATTCAAGTAAACTTAATGTGTACTTGTTCAGGGTAGAATAGGAATTGCCACCTTATAAAAGTCTATCAATTATCCATACAATAATTATGAGCCACAGGTTATTGTAGAGTTTCACTTGAACATTTGGAAGCATCAGAGCTGTATGAGGTATTAAGACAACTAACATACAAGGACGAGTTCTTTATCATGAAAATTGTGTGGATGCTAGTATACTGAATGTATGCCCCCTTCCCTCATCATGAGGCCGCTTGAAAAGAGTATTTAAATACCATGTCATACGGGAAAGTATCTCATGTTGGATTCCATGGCAACTCTGGATCAGAGACAGGACTAATGCAAGGGATATTATTATAAATGTATGCAGGAGTGGATGGGAACAAAAATGTTCTCTTTTGGATAATACAAATAAACAACTTAGTAATTACCTTATCGCATAAAGCCTGGAGATCATAGACATCAACATTCCCACCGGAAGAAAAAATGATCTGTTCAATTGTTCCATCAGGTCTGGTGCTCTCAACGAGAACAAATTCCTCCGGCAAGGGCTCTTCCTCTTCTTCAGTGGTGACAGGAGGCTCTACAACTTGGGTAGTAGTACTGTTTTTCAAAATCCTGCAACATGAAAGGCTCTCCACCTCAAACCACAGAATTACTCATGTGATTATATATTTCAACTATTTTATGCGACAGCACAAAAGACAACCATCAGAAATTTCTACTGATTTCCATTTACCCTGATCTAATAGACTCCCAGAAGCTCGCCTTCAGCTTATAAATCTTTCCTTTCCGGCTTCCTGTAGAGAAACACAAAGGTTATAATAGCTGGGTATGAATGAAATATAAAATTGAGCAAGAAACTAACATTGGTCTTGGTCTAATGATATGGAAAGAATGCAGCATAAATGTCACATTTTCAGTCTCTTACAAATAATAATCATAACAATTAGCATCATTATTCCTTCAAAATCCTAATTCAAGCCAGAAAGGAAACAATTAGCGGGGGGATTAAGTGAAGTTGTGATTAAGACAGATAAGCAAAGTAACCTGTGGAAAGACGGAAATTAAGCGGGGGAAAAGGATGGCAGCAACAACCGAAGGAAACAATTCGCGGGTAGCTGCAATAAAATCAATCTTGCAATCAAATAAAAGAGAAAACAGAAATATAATTACTAATAAGCAACTCACAGGTTGAGGTCAGCGGCAGCAAGGGGCAACACTACCAGTCCGTGGGCTGGCATTATGTTGAGATTGATGTGTGTGGTGGTGGTGAAGCAGAAGGACCGAAGGTGGTTCTGCCCAATTAAGCTCAAATATGGATGCACCAGATTTTTCTTCTCTCTATTTTTTTTCCTTTTCTAGGCGGCTTTTTTTTCCGTCTTATTATTATTTTTTAATTATTTCATTTACATTATAATTGAAAGCAATTAAGTTGAAACTTAATGATTTATTATTGATTGATTGAATTTCGAACTTAATAATTTATTAAGATTAAATTTAGATTTTACAAATAAATAAACTATTTTTATTGTAATTCTGAAAATAGCATATTAGTTTTTATTCCATAACTTTAGCTTTGTTTTCATTGATGTTTAATAAAATAAACATCGCCAAAACTATTTCATAAAATATATCAATACGATATTCTTCTAATAAGTTGACCTATTTTTGTACTCCAAAATAAATATAAGTTGACCTATTTTTAGATTATTAGCAAATATATATCTATATATATTTAAATTATTAGCAAATTCATGTTTACCGT
This sequence comes from Salvia rosmarinus, assembly GCA_036937905.1. Taxonomy (NCBI): domain Eukaryota; kingdom Viridiplantae; phylum Streptophyta; class Magnoliopsida; order Lamiales; family Lamiaceae; genus Salvia; species Salvia rosmarinus. The sequence goes on along the minus strand of CM072818.1, from coordinate 63,955,209 downwards.
TATAATATTATTAATAATAAATACTCCATCCGTCCACCAAAAACGTGCATTTAATTCATTTTCGATCCGTCCACCAAAAATGTGCACTTTCCTTTTTTAGAAACACCAACTTTATATTTTTACCCTCAACTTATCTACTTATTTACAAAAAAACACTTATGGCCCACATTTTTACACTCACAATCTATTAATATATTCATTTATTATCCTAATGACACATCTTTTTTATACACATTTATTTTACACTCATTACGCTTTTCTTAAAACCCGTGCTACCAAAATCGATGACGTTTTGGTGGACGGAGGATATATATACTCCATCCGTCCACTATAAACGCAGATTAATTTCGCTTTGTTCGTCATAAAAATGTGCATTTTCCTTTTTAAACATCAACTTTACATTTTACCTCAATTTATCCACTTATTTATAAAAAAACACTTATGACCCACATTTTTACACTCACAATCCATTAATATATTCATTTATTATCCCAATGACACACCTTTTTATACACATTTACTTTACACTCATTACAATTTTCTTAAAACTCGTGCCATCAAAATCGATACACGTTTATAATTGACGGAGGGAGTATTATCTAAATTTATCCAGTCATACTCATTGACATAAAATATCATATTATTGCTAAAACCTTAAATAAGTGGTCTATTTTTTGTAGGGAAAATATAAGTGGTATGTAAAACCTCTGTTGATTTATGTTTTATTATAAGGAAGGAATCGTCGCAGTGGTCGCAATAATAAATACACCTTCCTCCCAACCACCGCAACCGCAGTCTGCACTGGTTCAGCATTTTCCTCTAAATTTCTAAACCCTAGGTAATACCTGTTCCTCCCATCTCTGCTTATTTTAGTTTTCAATTTTAAAATTATAACTACCAGTCAAATCTTACCCCTTGTGTATATTCATTGTTCTTGATTTGCTCGTATTGTCATTTTTGTATAATAGGAAATCCAATTGCTGTATGTATGCTGCATATGGTATCAAGGAAGATTCTTTAAAATTATTATCGACATTTGAGTGGCGCAGCTGCGGTTTAGGGTTCAAGCTCTTTGATCAGATAAAGTTTCTACTTTTATATAAAGAAAAGGGTATTAGTTGAGCTATCCTACACTAGGCGATTTGACGATTTCAATTATGGTGGGTGAGAATCCAGATAATCGGCAGGAAGAAGATCCTGCCGTCGGAGACGCTGCCAGGGATGGCGGTGATAAACGCGGTAATGGTGACCATACAAATACCACAAGTAGCTCAAATTCAGCAATGGCAGACGGTTTGTCCTCGTTGATTTCATCTGTCATGACTGCCTTCGATTCCCGAGCTGAAGCCACTGCCCGGAGCCAAGATCAACTCGCCTTCGCGCTCGATCGTCTCACTGGAGGTACTTAAACCCATATTACCCCATGTTGTTCTGTTTCCTTCTGTTATTGTATCGGACAGTGCTCAGATTTTTATATTTTTTCTTTAATCATTACCTGTGCTTAACAACGCCTATGTCAAAACTTTGTATAAACGTTGTTTCTTTTGCCTTTGAATCTATCTACTTGGCCGATGATGATTTTTTAGTGTATTAGGATTGCTATGCATGGCGTATGTGAAATGGGCTCCCTATGGTCAAATTAAATTGATGAACATGATTGTGGGGACAATTATCCCTGCAACTTGGTTATTGATATATCTGATTTAATATATTCAGAATAAGATTGATTTAGAAAATTTCCAGTTGTAGTAGTTTGAGACATAATAAAGTATTATTCTTAAGCTGAAATTGCATCTCCTCAATATTCAGTTATGCTTTATTATTCTTAAACTTCTCCATATTTTCAGAGCTCGACAAATTGTTAGAGGATGCCCCATCGCCCTTCATTATGCAGCACGCAGCTAGGATTTCTGCTGTTAGGAAAAGAGTCAAATCATTAAACAATGTTTTGAAGTCCATACAAAGGCGAATGGATAATATGGACCGGATGTTGTCAGCTGGATTAGCTCATGGTATAATATTATTATTATTCCTTCACTTTTTTCCTATATGCTTCATTTTCTTCTTTTCGACACCATTTCCATCATACATCCATCATTATCTTAGGCCTCTATATTAGCATTCCACTTATGGAGGCTAATTTATTTGGTTTACCAAAAGTTCTTATGGCACTGCTTCTAATATTTCCTCTTACTGAGTTGATGCAAACATTTACTTATTATGTTGGGAAAAGGGATGGATTAAGGCAGTGAAACGTGACTGATCTTTTTTCCCCTGTCCTGAAAAGTCAGCATGTCAAATTTACATCTTGTTATATACCAGCTATATCTTCAGTTGCTTGTCTTACGTGTCTCCTGATACTTGTAGTTGTAGATAAACAATCTGGTATCACTAGACATCATACTGTCTTTCCATTTCTGCTTGCCGTGCTTGCTTATTAGTTATTTGACACTGTTACCAAATTATATTCCAATTTTCTTTTTGAATTCTGAGTAGGTACAGAAACAATGGCAGGAGAAAGCAGTGAGCAGCAGCATGCTCATTAACAAAGGTATAATCATCACTTGATTAGCAGGAATTTACATCTCAATAGTCGTAGTTGAAATTCAAATTCTTTTGGGGCTATTGTATTGTTGGTGAGCATTAGGTATTTCAACTTCATGCTTTTGGTATATTTTCAGGACTTGCAAGGCTCTACAATATTATAGCAGCTGTGAGCTAAAAAAAGGGCATAATTGGGGAAGCAAGTTCATTTCTTCTATTAGGAAATGAGGCTTGTATGCTCTACAAACTCATACAACCTTGGTAATTTGATTTGTTTGTTTAAAAATACTGCTGCTCTCTGCTCATAACAACCTCAGTGGTATATGCTTCAACCGAAGGTTTTCATTGAAAGTTTTCTTATTTTGTGGCACATCATGTTCCTTCGAAATGCAGCATTACTATCTATATACATTATAATTGAATAGTGACAAGAATAGCAAGTACTGGTTTTCCTGCTCAAGTTATATTTTTTGAATTAAATGTCGCAATTCCTTCGCCTAAATTTGTAGTACACAATCATTCTCATCAGTTTACATTTTTTAAAATCTTTTTCACGGTCAATGTTTGAAAATTGTGCTTTTTGTTCAAAAAGGAACAAGAAATAAACAAAAGAAGAGCAAGATCCGTGAAGAAAGTAAGTAGAAGGAAAAAAATAGCAAAAAGATGGTAAGATATTTTTGTCTATAGCAATAAAGGATATATATTTTAATGAAGGTGATTCAGATAAAAGGCCTGTATCTGCAATGGCTTATTATAATTTTGACCGTTTAAACATTTTGATAACTAGTATCAAAGTTAAGAATTTCACTGAAAAACGAAAAAGGTTTTTGAATAGAGAGATGATGAAAGTTGGTTGGATTGTTCTGTTCAAGTTAGAAAAGAGTAAAACACAGTAGATTAGATCTGGTTTAAAATTAATTTATAATGAAATAATATACTAATAAGAGTGGTAACTTAGAGGTAGAGAGTGGAGACAAAAGCTGGGCAGATTCTTCATCTAATAATTTGGCCCTCTTTTTCAGCATTCCCAGTCAGTGATGTCTCTGTTTCTATTCTTTACATGCTGAAATGCCATTCCCACCACCACTCTACCACCCTTTTTCTTTTCTGAATAAGTAACCAATCTTTTTTTTTCTTCATATTTTTCCATCTACTTTACCCATTACCGAAACTTACTCCACCTTACATACTACTACATTACTAATACTCAAATTCCTTTCCATTTTTTTCACAAAGCCAAAATACTATAAAAGGATGCGCATATCCTGAAATAAACTATTTTGGTTGCATATTTCAGCAAGGATACCGGGACAAAGCATTTTTCTTTTCATTAATACCAAATTTAAACATTCGAAATTTTAAATACCATGTTTGAATTTAATCATAATGATGATGCTATAGGCTCCTTCTTCCCCACCGCAATATTATAATATTTCATTCGTTCTGAATCTTAATTTATTAAAACAAGAAATACCTAAAAATAAGCAATGAGGGAATGAAAAACTAAAGACAATTCCATCCCACAAGAAAGAGACAAAGGAATGAAAAGCAAAAGGTGCATTTGCGTAAAGAGCAAAAGGTAAACTCAACGCTCTTGTGAGATGGATAAATATACTCGCTTTGCATGCCTAATCTTTTAGAGTCTTTAAATCATACAGTAACATAAATATAGCCAATTCCTATCGGTTTCTCTCTTTTTTTTGAATGCCACATCCAATTCTTGAGATTTCATCCTCTATTGGCAATGTGGGCTCCTTCTTGCTTTAACTACTTTTCCTTTGGACGCTAGCTTGAATGATTGAGTGTTCATTGCGTTCACTGTGGTTAGTTGCAAAGAGGGGGCGGGGCTGAATTCGACCGCCGCAGAATGGTGTGGGATCAGCCTCTCTCTTCCGCCGCCACTCCCAAGTTCTCCACCACTTTTGCCAACCGGTAATCGCTCACCACTATCTCTTCTGTTTTTTGCTTTCATCTTATTCATTACTTCTTTCTAGAGAGGAACCAAACACAAAGCAACTGTCCTTCAAATATAATGATTATTATAATAAGGAAAAGAGAAATGGACCAACAAAATGTGTTAGTTGAGTGGTTGCATATATAGCCCTAAGGCTTGTTCATCCTTTCTAATCTTTTGCAGTTGGGCACTTTTGACTTACTTGCAAATGGATTGGAAATTTTGTTCCAAACAATGGGAGTAACCTAGCTTATGAATTTTTAGTGATGGTTAGCTGGTTTTATTTGTACGTGTGCAGCATTTTCTCTGATGTTGCCGGGGACATCACAATTATTGTTGATGGAGAATCCTTTCTATTGCATAAGGTAATAATAGCTGCTTAATCATAATCTTTACAAGGAAAGTACATACCTTAATTTATCAAGATTACTAAAATTCTTGTGATTGGTTTGGTTGAGTTCCCCCTTGTTGCTCGAAGCGGAAAGATCCGCAAGCTGGTTGCCGATGCCAAGAATACAGGTCTGTCGAAGCTGGAACTCACCAACCTCCCAGGAGGCCCGGAAATGTTTGAACTTGCAGCTAAATTTTGTTACTGCATGAATTTTGCGATCACCACAGCAAATGTAGCCCCCCTGCGCTGCGCGGCTGAGTACTTGGAGATGACAGAAGACTATCAAGACGAAAATCTGCTTGAGCGTACAGAAACCTATCTAACCCAAGTTGTGTGTCCCAGTCTTGAAAAATCAGTGGAAGTTCTATCTGCCTGTCAGAACCTTCTGCCACTTGCTGAAGAGATAGGCATCCCAGACAGATGCATTAGTGCCATTGCCATGAATGCTTGCATGGAGCAGCTGGTTTCGCGTTTAGATTGTCATAGTGGATCCTTAGATCTTAAAGAGAGGTGCGTTGAGTGGTGGGTGGAAGATCTTTCAGGGTTAGGAATCAATTTTTATCGTAAGGTTGTGATTGCCATGGGACAAAGTGGTGTTAGGATGGATAGTATAGTTGCCTCTTTGATGCATTATGCACAAACGTCATTGAAGGTAATAGGGAAGCCTCAGATATGGAATCCAGCAAGAACTACTACTCCTAGTCTGATTGAGAGTGGGCAGAGGACTATTATGGAAATTCTGGTAACTCTGTTACCTACGGAGAAGAAGAACTCTTGCATTCCGTTGAACTTTTTGTTTGGGATGACGAGGGTAGCCATCATGGTGGACGCCCCACTAGCTTGCCGGCTTGAGCTGGAGAGGAGGATTGCGTACAAACTAGAGATGGCCTTGCTGGATGATCTGCTTATATCTTCGCTTCAAACAGGGGATTCCACGTTTGATGTTGATACTATTCATCGGATCCTTGTTCAGTTCCTACATCGAATTGAGGAAGAAGAAGAAGAGGAAGAGTGTGGGTATGAATCGGAGGAGATTGGGTCAGCGAGGCATGGATGCTTGTTGAAAGTTGGAAGGCTTGTTGATGCATATTTAGCTGAGATTGCTCCTGATCCCTATTTGAGCCTTGATAAATTCATTGCAATGATTGAGGTGCTGCCTGATTATGCTCGTGTCATTGACGATGGACTCTACAGGTCCATCGATATCTACTTAAAGGTAAGGAGGAAACTCGTTGGATTGGCTACTAAACATTTTCGTGTTCCACTTTCACTACTAATATAATATTTATTAGGCCCATCCGATGATGAGTGAGCACGAGTGCAAGAAGTTATGCAAGTTGATCGACTGCCAGAAACTGTCCCAAGAAGCTTGCAATCACGCAGAACAGAACGAGAGACTCCCAGTGCATTTGGTGGTGAGAGTTCTATACTTTGAGCAGCTGCGTATGAAGAATGCTCTGTCGGGGAGCTGTGGAGACGGGCTGCTGTCGCAGAAGATGAGCAGCAGCGGCGTGGCCAGTGCAGCCGTGTCTCCCCGGGATACGTATGCTTCGTTGAGGAGGGAGAATCGGGAGTTGAAACTGGAGATATCAAGAATGAGGGTAAGGCTAAGTGATCTGGAGAAAGAACAGGTAGTGATGAAGCAGGGGATGATGGATAAGTCTAGGCAGAGCAACACTTGGTTAACCTCCATATCTAGTATACTAAAACAACACAAGCTCAAACCAACTCAACCCAAAACTGTCAGGAGGAGTAAGAGGCTTTCTCTCTCTTAGTCTTACTTCATGTATACCCAAATCCACATAAATGATACATATTATTCTGCCTACTTTTTTAGTGATAGGCACTAATTTAAGTGCAAAAATGGTGGTACAACAAATACAGGCATCTTTTGACTTATTAAAGTCAATGATAACTGGATACTAATTGACATATTTAATTAATCAAGGGATAAAGTACATGGGATTAGGAAGCTTGAAGGTGCGATTGCCTGTATACTCCCCTTGAAGATCACTCCACTGATCTCCCACATTCCCCCATATTCTGTACCCTTCTTCTGCCAGCTGCTTCCTTACTGTGGACTTGTATACGGTCGCGCTTTGCCCCTTGTACGCAGCACTCCTGTAGTAATTAATTAATTAATTTATCAATTTAATTCTTGTGCTAATTTCGAAATACGGAATGGAATGAGCAGATAAATACCTTAAAATGAGACGCTCGTAGGCGAAGAAACCTTGGGCGTGCAGATTGCGAATGGTGGCCTGCCCGAGCGTCTCTTCATCCCTGCCTGTCACCAGGAACACCTTGAATCCTGTGGCGATCAATTTCACGAACAATCTCAGCACATCTGGAATTGCAGAGCAGCGCCCGCTCAACGCCCATGCCTTGAACCCCACCGGATCGAACGGCTCACATCTGCGATTCACAAATTACCAATTAATTAATTCAATTTTACATCCATACATGAAATTGATTGCCTCACCCGTAGCGCTTCCCTCTGTAGTAGAAGAGGTTGGAAATGCAGGTGTCGTCGACGTCGAGGATCCAAGCGTCGAGGCCTTCGCCGGAGAGACTTAGGGAGTCAATGTAGCTGCAGATGCTGTCCACAATCACGCTTACATCCCTCTCGTACTGCCCTCCCATCATGTACGCCTCCACGTGTCCAGAGCACTGCGCCGGGACCGTCCGCCATGCTCGGATGTTGTTCGCCTCCACCGCCATCCGCCAGCTCAGGCAGTACCCCGACGCCTCATCCGTCTCGTTCCGCCACCACGAGCTCGCCGCCTTGGAGCATATCGCTAAGAACACCAACGCTATCGCCTCTCTCATTCTCTGCATGCTCCATCCAAACATGTTTACACCAAATCCAGTCAAACAAAATACACACACACGCAAATTGAACTGAAAAGGGGGGAGCTAGGATGAGAAGAAGTGCATGCACGCGCACACAGACACGCGCGAAGAGCAGAGTAGGAAACTGGAGGCCAATCACATTGATTATTGTATTTATAGAAATACCATGAAGAATATTGACCAAGACGGCAGCGGAAGTCAATGGCGGATAGCAAAGACTCTTCTAATGTTTCTCTTCTTCCTCTTCTTCCCAGAAATTAATAGTTAAAAAATGACAAATTTTTGTGATGAATATATAGGAAGAAAAAGGTAAGCTAACTTTTTGGTGCACCTCCACGTGGCTGTCTCAATTTGTCAACAAGAATGTAACCATTGTTCGTCAACTCTTAATTGGAATTATATAAATCATAGTGTGATAAGCATACGCATTTTTAAAACAATTTCGGATCAAGTTGGGGATAATTTAGTGCTGAATCAAGGTGGAGAATTGAAGAAATTATGAATTCCACTCTCCTAAAAAGCTAAGAACAAGTGTAAATACCCATTGTCAATTTACAAACAAACAAAAAATCAAGAAAAAGTTTTAAAAAAATAATCTAATCAGCAGTGGGTAAAGTTTGTGACGGAAATGTGATACAATTCAATTCAAATTCGTTGCAAGAGACTTGACTAAAATAAAGTACTTCTCCACTCACATTGAATTATTATTCTTAAACAAAGTCACTGAAATTAGAGAGCACCTAATACATCCTCCATTTCTAATAGTACTCTAAGATTCTCAATTCTTTTAAAATTAATAGATGTGGCGTGAAAATGAAAGATACCAAACAAGACAGTCATAATTTTGCATCCAAAAATCCACATGTGATTGCATAAGTTTCTATAGTTGACAGAGAGGCTGTTTTTTCACACTATTAGCCTTTGGCAATGTGAGTTGTGATTTTTATAAGAAGCAAGCTGGAAAGAGGTTGGAAGCAAGGCCCATAACTTTCAATAATCTATTTTTGAAATATAACATAATTTTGTTGGTACTCCCATACAAATACAATCATAAGAGAAGCCCAAAAGTAATACTGATTTGACGAAAACAGAAATGGAGAGTTGTATATATGACTTGCATAGCTCATCGACATGATGGGGAGTGAGAGAGAGAGAAAGTGGCATTGGCGTCATAGAGCATATAAAAACCACGTAGAAACTAGTGGAAATTTAAAGGAAATTGAAGCGGACTCTTTCCTCATACCTCCAAAGCCCTACTTTGATTCCTTTGTTGCCTATTCTCGCAATACGGTCTCGGCTGCAATTGAGTATTACCAGCCATGCTGCCAACTAGGCAGGTTAATGAGTGTATTTTACTTGGATCGATCTGAAACTTATATATCCATTAAATTTTAAAGTAGTGGTTCCGATTCCAGATCCGTTTTAGACTCGGACCGTTTAGACCCATAGTTTGATGGTCCGATCCGGTTCCGGTTTTGGTTCTAGAACCAGAACCGATACTTATTTATTAGTTATAGTCCGAGTAAAATCCGTCTATAAACCTAAGCTTAAGTAGGTTTGTCAATGAGTCGGTTTTACCCATACTGATTTAGAATCACTCATAGCTCATTAAATTTTAAAGCAACGGTTTTGATTTCAGACTCGTTCAGATCCAGATCGTTTCAGACTCATAGTTGATTGTTCGAGTCCGATCTAAATCCAATATCTAATGGGTCAGTTCCAAAATCAAAACAAATACTTATTTATTGATTCTGTTCCGAGTATAATCCACCCATTAACATCCCTATTGTCAACCCCCCATTTTCTTCTCCATATCTTGACATGTGATAATCTCATCATCTCAAGATATTTATACACTCGTGATCGTCACGGTGGACTAACGTCCTTTAACATTTCAAATAGTACAAGATAAAAATTTTGTGCTACGGTTGATTCAATAGAAAATTGAAAAAGTGTGTATTATTTTTTTTCTCTAAATTCTTCATTGTATCGAGGAGGACGATATGAATAACATGTAACTTAAAAGCTTATGGTGGCCACTAATTTCCTAAAAACGAAAAAAGGAGATGAACTTTTAGCCTTAGGGCAACAAAAAGTGATGATTATGCAAATGACTCGAGTATATTGGCTATAAAATACTGCCCAAATAAACCAATCCTATCAACTTCTTTAACATATTTAGACCATACATGATACATACATGCTTACTGATTAGGTGTGCATACACATACACCATGTCCACCCAATCATAATTTGTTATCCATCATCCACTTCTTCACCCACTTAAGCTTATTAAAATCTTTTCTTTGTATCTTTATTATATATATGTATTTTGCCTCATATTACTGACCCACAAAAAACTATTGATAAGATGCAGGCATTTGTACGAATAATAAAATCACATAGATTCTTTGACTTTGTTGCCATGGAAATGATGGGTGATCGTCATCGACTATAATTTGAATTGAGAATAATATGCATATCAACTTTTTTCATTTATACCTGGTTTGGAGCTAGACACTCAAGGTGCCATTTAAAATTTTCTATTTCTTTCTAGTGTGATATTTTCTATTGTATTCGTGGATGGAGGATATGTGATAATCCTAAGAGTTTAGAATTACCTGTTGGAAATCGTATATATATTTATATATATATTATATATAGTCAAGTTGCCAGGAAGCTACTTTGACCAAGATTTTGAGTGACGTAACGTTTAATTTTTTGAAATTAAATGGCATAGAATCGATCTACGTTTTGAGTAGATGATCGTGGTGTATTCACATTCTCAAATCTGATTTCCGGTGAGTGAGAAATAATGGATCAAAGTTGGTCACTTAAACATGAAGTTATGTGCTTAAGGGGATAAGCATGGATTAATTAATCCTTATCCCACATTGATTAATGTACATACATTAATTGTCTATATAAGTGGTTCATTGAACACTTAGTATAATTGTGTGCACAAGTGATGGGTTGTAAAGCCAACACGCGCCGCCGGGCCCGGCCGCCCGCCCGCCCGGCCCGGGTCGGGTCGGGTCGGTCGTCGGTCGGGTTCGAGTTCGGTTCGCCCGGCCTGATTTCGGTTCCTTGGATCGTGGATTTTGGGCTTGTTTCGTGGGCTGGTTCCGTGGTCCATTGCTCGCATATTTTGGATCAATGTTTGATCGAGCCCAAAGATGGAGTTGGTCCGGGCCCAACTCGTGTGGCCCAATCCGTTGGGCTCTTTGCACTTGAAGAGACGTCCGGATACGTCCAATGAACCCGACGCACGCGTTGTCCGATTCGTCGTAACCGCTTGGTAACGTTCCGACATGAAGGCTCTGCGGAAACGTGCCCACGTTGTCTCCGAAACCGCCACACTCAATAGGGACATAACTCCGTAACACCCGACATCAATGCGGTGTTGACTCAAAGATGCTTCCCATGAGGGACGACCTTATAAATAGGACATGTCTCCTCAAAGATAAGCCACCCACTGCCTAAAGCATTCCAAAGATTCTCTCAAACACTCAGCATACATAGCTCGTGTCCAAGCTCGCCCTCACCTCCATCCAGTTCACGGAGCTCGTTGGTCTGCGGTGCTGCCACCTACGAGACGCCGCTTTCATCTTTGGGACGATACGCCGAACCGAGAGCACTAATGGGCGTATCTCGCTCTTGGAAAGAGGCCTTTCGACTCGGCAATTTTCTACGGTTTTGTTACATTTGTTTTACAATACTGCTTTAGTTCATTGTTGTTTTATCTCCTTCTACATTTCTTTTTTAAGTTGTAATATCGCCCGACAAGTTGTACTATTTATACGTTTTCCAACAATCGCAAGACGAGATAGTACTTGCCACGAAGGATTTGAGACATTTTAAATAACTTAAAACTTTCGTAACCTAAACCTTTGCTTGGAGATGTCAACTGCTCTCGCCACCGACTCCACCTCTTCTGCCGCCGCCACCGCTGCTTTCTGCTGCTGCCGCCACCGCACTATGGCTTCGGCCATGTTTGGTTCGATGCCTTCGGGATCAATCATTGGGCCGCCGGGTGATCGTTGGTTCCACTTTTAGTGGTTCAACAATTGGTTCCACTTTTAGTGGTTCCATTGGCTCGACGATCGCACTCTTGATGGGTCGATTGTTGGATCCATGGGATCTAACACCGATGGTTCTCATTCGAGTTCCATGTTCCAAAGACACTTCAGTGGTGCTTGGTGGATCCGTTTTGGATCGATCTCGGCGCTTGTTCATACCGCGAGGATGATGCCGCCCGCCGAAGCCGCCAAGTTTGGAGGATCCGACTTGAGATGGCAGCAAAGATCTTTTTCTACCACGACATTGGGCTTCGCCAATTTCTTGGTGGAAGATGAGCCCGCCGTTCGGTCAAGTAACGGACTTTCACGTCCGAGCAACATATGACAATCGCATGGCGACTACCTTTGTAAAAATTTTATACTTGGTAGTTTAGAAGATAACTTGTATAGCGTATATGCTGTTGTAACGACATCCAAATGTATGTGGGATGCGCTAGAAAAGAAGTATCGTAGTGATGATGCAGGTACTAAGAAGTTCATTGTAGCGAATATTTGGACTACAAGATGGTCGATTCTCGACCAATCATGGACCAAGTGCAAGAGTTTCAACTCATTGTACACGAGGTTCAAGTCGAAGGACACAATGTTTTGACGGCTTTGTCGTCGCTACAGTGATTGAGAAGCTACCCCCAGGGTGGAGAGACTTCAAGGTCTACCTTAAGCACAAGCGAAAGGATATGACGCTTGAAGACTTGATCGTCAAACTGCGCATTGAGTCTGACGTGAAGAAGCAAGATATAAAAGCGAAAGGCTTGCTCGATCGAAGGCCAACTGTTGGAGAGGCGGTCCTCCAACAAACGTGTTCCTCCCAATGTCCATGACAAAGGCAAAGGGAAGGTGGTTGCCCGTAAGTTTGACGGGGACTGTTACAATTGTGGCAAGCATGGCCACACGAGTAAGGACTGTCGTAAGCCAAAGAAGAAGAAGGCTAAACAAGTTACCAATGTTGTCGAGAAGGACTTCGACAAATGGGACAAGGATGACTTGGCTGCTGTGGTGACCAAGAAGTCAACCACGCCGAGAATCAAGGTGGATGGTTCATCGACATCAAGCAATCGCGCACGTCTGCGCCGAAAAGATCGTTTCTCCACCTACAAGCTGTTGAGGAGGAAGCTCAACATGGGGAACCAAGCTTCGTCCGAGGTTGTCGGAGTTGGTGATGTGGTGCTCAAGATGTCGTCCGGCATTGAGATCACATTGAAGGATGTGCTGCATGTCCCGGACATCCGCAAGAATTTGGTGTCGGGCTCTATTCTAGTTAACAAGGGTTTAGACTAGTTTTGAGTCGGACAAGTTTGTCTTGACTAAGTTTGGGAAGTTCCTTGGTAGGGGTTATCTTACTGGGGGTCTTTTCAAATTGAATGTAATGGCTGTGCGCCGTGTACCCAAGATTGCTATTAATGAAAATGCATCTACTTCCTCTTACTTGACTGAGTGCTCTGATTTATGGCATTGTAGATTAGGACATGTTAATCTAAATGCAATAAAAAGATTAGTAAATTTAGATTTACTAAAGTTAAATGAAGTTAATACACAAACGAAATGTGAGGTTTGTGTGGAAGCAAAATGGCTAAGTTACCGTTTCATTCGGTAGAACGGAGCACTAAGCCTCTAGAACTTATTCACACTGATGTGTGTGATTTAAAGTTTGTACAAACTAGAGGTGGTAAAAAGTATTTCATCACGTTTATTGATGACTGTACAAGATATTGTTATCTTTACCTTCTAAGAAGTAAAGACGAGGCTATTGAAGCTTTTAAAAACTTCAAGAACGAAGCCGAGAATCAACTAAGCTGTCGAATTAAGACTGTTCGAAGTGATAGAGGGGGAGAATATGTAGCTCCGTTTGAGGCATTATGCAATGAAAGTGGTATAATACATCAAACGACAGCTCCTTATTCACCTCAGTCTAATGGCGTTGCTGAACGTAAAAATCGAACACTTAAGGAGATGATGAATGCTTTGTTGATTAGTTCGAGTTGCCCGAACTTGTGGGGGAAGTCGTTTTGACACCCAACTACATACTAAACAAGATTCCACTTAAGAGAAAGGATGTCACTCCTCACGAGTTGTGGAAAGGAAGAAACCATCGTCAAATATCTCAAAGTGTGGGGTGTTTGGCAAAGGTTGAGGTGCCTCTTCCTAAACAAGTTACAATTGGACCTAAAACAGTCGATTGTATCTTTATTGGGTATGCACCAACAACAGCACTTATCATTTTCGATCCACGTGTCGAGGTACGGATATGATGTGGGGACGACGATTGAATCAAGGAATGCTATATTCTTTGAAAGTGTTTATCCTCAGAAAGACAAGGATAAAGTGAAGCCGACTCTAGCAATAGAGCGATGGTGGCTTCGAGTTCTAAACCTTTGGAGGAAGAACCGATATCGCATAAGCGATCGAGGTCCGATCCGGAGGGTCGGAACCGAGACGAGGCGATGAGAGTCGAACGCCAAAGGATTTTGGTCCCGACTATATTGCGTTCATGTTGGACGAAGAACCAACGTCGATCAAAGTAGCCTATGCTCGGCGAGACGAGATTCTCGCGCGAGGTCGCTCAAAGTGAGATTGATTCTATTCGCAAAACCACACTGGGTCTTTGGTTGATTTGCCGAAGGTTGTAAACCCTTAGGATGCAAATGGATCCTTAAAAGAAAGTACAAGGCGGATGGATCAATTGAAAAGTATAAGGCCCGTTTGGTTGTCGAAGGGTTTAAACAAAGAGAAGTACGATTTCTTCGATACCTATTCACCGTGATGAGGATTACGTCTATTCGGTGCTTCTCGCAATTGCTGCTGCGCAATCTTGAGATTCATCAAATGGACGTTAAGACTGCGTTTTGAGCGGTGACCTCGAGGATGAGGTATATATAGAGCAACCCGAAGGTTTGTAGTACCGGTCGAGAGGCGGTATGCAAACTCGTGAAGTCTCTATATGGTTTGAAACAAGCGCCATTGCAATGGCACTTGAAATTTGACAATATAATGTTGGCAAATGGTTTCAAGATCAACGAGTGTGACAAATGTGTCTACGTTAAGAACAACGATAATGGTTATGTTATAGTGTGTCCGTATGTAGATGACATGTTGATCATGGTAGCAATACTCAAGTCATTAATGACACAAAGCGCATGTTAAAAAGAAATTTTGACATGAAAGACATGGGATTAGCTGATGTGATTCTTGGAATCAAGATTCTAAGAAGATCAGACGGAATTATCTTGACACAATCTCACTACGTCGAGAAAGTGCTTAAGAAATTCAACGCGTTTGACAGTTTACCTGCTAAGACCCCATTGGAGCTCAATGTTCACTTGAGTAAGAACAGGGGTGAACCTGTTGGACAAGAAGACTATGCTAAGGTCATCGGGTGTTTGATGTATCTTACAAATTGCACCCGACCCGACATAGCTTACGCTGTGAACAAATTGAGTCGTTACACGAGCAATCCAAGCAAGGAGCATTGGAAGGCTCTAGTAAGAGTTTTGAGGTACTTGAAGTATACTCAAAATCATGGGCTGCATTTCACGAGATATCCCCCAGTACTTGAAGGGTACTGTGATGCCAATTGGATATCTGACACGAAAGATTCACTTTCTACAAGTGGGTACGTGTTCACGATTGGGAGGTGCTGTTTCTTGGAGATCCACGAAACAGACGTGTATAGCCCGATCCACCATGGAATCAGAATTCATAGCTTTGGATAAAGCTGGTGAGGAAGCCGAGTGGCTCCGTAATTTTTTGGAAGATATTCCATGTTGGTCTAAACCTGTGCCACCGGTGATGATTCACTGTGATAGCCAAGCGGCTATTGGAAGGCGAAAAGTGGTTTGTATAATGGTAAGTCTCGACATATCGTCGACGACATAATACCGTGAGGCATTTGATCTCGTGGGTTATATCAATTGACTATGTCAAGTCAATAGATAATCTGCGCATCCGCTAACTAAAGGGTTGAACCGGATCAAATGATCAAGTTCTTAGAGGAATGGGATTAAAATCCACATCTTAAGAACAATCATAGTGGTAACCCAACCATGATGACCGGAGATCCCAAGAACTTGGTTCAATGGGAGAACTAAGCTATAGGAGTTCGTGTGTAAACACTCGTTAGTCTGTTCCCCAGAAAGCAAACGAGTGTTGAAAAAACTTGCTTAGTGGTGAGGTTGAGTCGTTGACTCTTAATGATTCCAGGATACCTCGAGGAGGTTGAGTATGGCAAGATACTCGGTAAAGAATCACCTATGTAAGTGCGGTGGGCCGCTTCAAACGAAACACTTATGAATCCAAAGTGGATGTCCATGGCCAAATGGAATCAAACGTGAGAACGGATGAGGTTGAGGTGTTAAAGTGTTAATACCATTGTCTCGATTACGTTGTGGGGAATAGTTCAAGGCATCGTGTCCACTAATCCGCCTGTACTCGATGGTACTAACTATGGAAGGTTCAAGGCCATAAACCACCTGTCCAATATTTTAACATCTCTTGGGGAACGAGGCTGTGTCTGGCATACATGCATATGGCTATTTCCACTCATGTGGGGGATTGTTGGAAATCGTATATATATTTATATATATTATATATGGTCAAGTTGCCAGGAAGCTACTTTGACCAAGATTTTGAGTGACGTAACGTTTAATTTTTTGAAATTAAATGGCATAGAATCGATCTACGTTTTGAGTAGATGATCGTGGTGTATTCACATTCTCAAATCCGATTTCCGGTGAGTGAGAAATAATGGATCAAAGTTGGTCACTTAAACATGAAGTTATGTGCTTAAGGGGATAAGCATGGATTAATTAATCCTTATCCCACATTGATTAATGTACATACATTAATTGTCTATATAAGTGGTTCATTGAACACTTAGTATAATTGTGTGCACAAGTGATGGGTTGTAAAAGCCCACACGCGCGCCGCCGGGCCCGGCCCAGTCCAGTCCGGCCGGTTCGGGTTGAGTTCGGGTTCGGGGTTCGGGTTCGCCCGCCCGGTTCGGTTCGGTTCGCCCGCCGATTTCGTTCCTTGGATCGTGGATTTTGGGCTTGTTTCGTGGGCCTAGTTCCGTGGTCCATTGCTCGCATATTTGGATCAATGTTTGATCGAGCCAAAGATGGAGTTGGTCCGAGGCCCAACTCGTGTGGCCCAACCGTTGGGCCTCATGCACTCAAGAGACGTCCGGATACGTCCAATGAACCCGGACGCACGCGTTGTCCGATTCGTCGTAACCGCCGGTAACGTTCGACATGAAGGCTCTGCGGAAACGTGCCCACGTTGTCTCCGAAACCGCCACAAGCACTCAATAGGGGACATAACTCCGTAACACCCGACATCAATGCGGTGTTGACTCCAAATGATGCCCCATGAGGGACGACGCCTATAAATAGGACATGTCTCCCCAAAGATAAGCCACCCACCGCCTAAAGCATTCCAAGATTCTCTCAAAGCACTCGCATACATAGCTCGTGTCCAAGCTCGCCCTCACCTCCATCCAGTTCACGGAGCTCGTTGGTCTGCGGTCGCCACTCTACGAGACGCTGCTGTTTCATCTTTGGGACGATCGCCGTAACCGAGAGCACTATCGGGCGTATCTCGTCTTGCGGAAAGAGGCACCTCGACTCGGCAATTTTCTACGGTTTTTTGTTACATTTGTTTTTACAATACAGTTTAGTTCATTGTTGTTTTATCTCCTTCTACATTTCTGTTTTAAGTTGTAATACGCCCGGCAAGTTGTACTATTTGTACGTTTTTCCAACATTACCAAATGTTAGGGTGTATATTTTTCTTATATAAATCTTAAATCCTAAACCGTCACTATTGCCACACGTGCTATACTAGTATGCAATAGAGGATTCAAATTGGACGCCATTTACGTAACAATTAATTTTTAGGTAGTAAAGTAAACTTATTATTTATAAATTAGTGTCTTTACAAATTAAAAATACTATATAAGTATCATCTATAGGATGGTGCAACAAGGATACATCTCATATTTTGATATTATTAAGACATACTAACTGTGTATATTTATAGCACTTTATGCGCATGCGAAGTAATAATAAAACTAGCTCCTTTTATGGTGGATAATAAGATCCATGCTACACATAAAAGCATTAAGTTCGACAACTTTGCATATAATTCAAAGGGTAAAAGCTTTTGAAGATTCACCCACTCACTCCTTTTGACAATCTGCATAACAAATGTTGCTAATTCCTATTTATAGACTATAGTAGGCCACACATCCCCACTTTCTACTACCATTTTCCATTTTGAATTCTCCTACTATTAGGTAGACATCTCAACTGAAAATGTGGTTATGTCTCACAACAATAATCACTAAGTTTCATATATTGTATATATTGAATCACGTCCTATTTTGAATATAATAAATAAACTCATCGAAGATAGCGTTATTGTGAGATGGTCTCAGACATCCGTCTCACATACGGAGTTTGATATTTTTTTCGTGTAAATGATATTTGATACTTTTCTTCAAAAATTATACTTAAGCAAATGATATTTTTTAATGTAAATGATACATTTCTTAATAACAATGATATTTTTATCCGTCCGCATGGTGCGGACGGATGTACATGAATTTTGTGCGTTATTGTTTATCAAAAATAATTTTTCCTTGTATGCACCATGATTTAAAATATATTGTTAGACAATCATCAAATACTTGCAAAACAAACTTACTAATTTAAGGACTACATCAAGGATCAAGCAACTAAAAGCATTGTTCTTTGGGCCTCCCTTGTTGATTAGACCGTATTTACACTACTATAGAGACTTTGAGAAAAGCCCATAATTTAATATGTACAAAAAGTGGAGGCCCATACATAAGGCCCAATTCCGAAAAAGTCCTCCTCCTCCCAATTATTTCGTCTTCAGCAAGGCAACAACTTCAAAAAAAAAAACCAAAAGGAATTTGAACCGAGAAAAACATAACCCTAATCGGAAAGCAGAAGCAAGATCTAAGAGCAACAATGGCAGCGTCGGCAATGGTCCTCGATCCTAAGCCTGTGGCCGCCTCCGAACCGCCGCCGTCTCACCCGGCCATAAAATCTGATGTTCCCTCCGTCGAGGAGGAAGATTTGTACGGGCGGCTTAAATCCCTGCAGCGGCAGATCGAATTCATAGATATTCAAGAGGAGTACGTCAAGGACGAATTGAAAACCTAAAGCGGGAGCTTCTGAGGGCGCAGGAGGAGGTGAAGCGGATTCAATCTGTGCCCTTGGTTATTGGCCAATTCATGGAAATGGTTGACCAGAACAACGGCATTGTCGGGTCGACCACCGGGTCGAATTACTATGTCCGGATCCTGAGCACCATCAACCGAGAGCTCCTCAAACCCTCCGCCTCCGTCGCGCTGCACCGCCATTCCAACGCATTGGTCGATGTGTTGCCCCCGGAAGCTGACTCCAGCATCTCCCTGCTCAGCCAATCCGAGAAGCCTGATGTCACATACACTGTCAGTCTCTTCTATTGTTATGTTGGTTTTCGTCTTGAGTTTGAATTAAAGGATTAATTGGGATATGCTGTAAATTGAGCTGATTAATTGTAAGATTGCTCGTTCTATTTGATGAATTAGGGCTGTCCTGTTTGATTAATTTTTCGAAGCTGGTGGAATTGATATAGTTTTGAGTATTGTAGAATTAGGCCTTTGCCATAGTAGATAAACAGTGTATCAGACTTGAGAAAGATCAATCTCAATCTCCCTGGTCTATCTTTACTGCTTTGCAGACATGGGAGTATTTCCCCTTGGTTCAGGATTCTATACTTGAAAGTATTAACCCTTGCCTATTGAGCCTTTCAGCTACAATTTAGACTTAATCAGAATCTTAGTGTCTATTTACTTTTAACTAGAATGTGTAGGATTGCCAGGATAACTCGTGACATCATTTCTGTAGAACTAATTTATAGGTTTTTGTTCCTTTATCCTCCTCCATTGTTCATTAATCGAATTAGTCAGAATCAGATACCCGCAAATCTCAAATAGTTGCACTTGAAAATCTTACGTTACAAGAAGATTAATACTATTGCCGCCACACTATTTGTCATGGAGGTAAATTGTATTATTAGAAGATTAAATGAGCAATAACCGGCATTAAGGCATTAGAACAAATAGAATACTACTTCCCAACCTAACCTTATAAGATTCTCCGGCCGAGCAAGAAATGACTTTTTACTCGATTATTACTTTTAAAAAATCATGACGGGCTTGGACTCTTGCTTCTACTTATTCTTGGATGATGGTCATATGGTGAGAAAGATATATGGGGTCCCATCCCATGTTAAATCATAAGCCTCTCTTGGGTGGGTGGGGGTCACTCTTACATTTATGCTAGATAATTGTAAGTGCTAATAGCTATTGGTTGCAAAACTTTTGTAACAATAAGATAATTGACACTTATAATTAATTATTGTCTGCCTTGTCTATTCTAGCTTCAAAGCTTTGACAATGTTCTCAAATGACTTTTTTTCTGTTTATTACGTATTCAGGATATTGGTGGATGTGATATTCAAAAGCAAGAGATTCGTGAAGCTGTTGAGCTACCTCTCACTCACCATGAACTGTACAAGCAGATTGGTATTGATCCTCCTCGTGGTGTGTTACTTTATGGTCCTCCAGGTACAGGAAAGACCATGCTTGCAAAGGCTGTAGCAAACCACACAACTGCAGCTTTCATTAGAGTGGTGGGTTCGGAGTTTGTTCAAAAATATCTTGGAGAGGTACTTCGAAGAATTCTTGCACTTGCTTACTGCTTGGGTTCAGCGTGATAATGAAAATCCTTATCTATCACTTCCATATTAACAATTAATATATGGATCTAAATATTAACTAAAATGTTGCTGTTGGAAATTTAGGGTCCTAGAATGGTCCGTGATGTATTTCGTCTGGCCAAGGAGAATGCACCTGCAATAATCTTTATAGATGAGGTAGATGCCATTGCAACAGCACGTTTTGATGCCCAAACTGGAGCTGATAGAGAGGTTCAGAGGATTCTTATGGAACTTCTAAATCAGGTATCTAAATATGAGCAAGTCTTTCATGAGTCATGGTGAGTGAGGAAAAGATAGCACTTTTAATTCAAAGTTGGTAGGATTCATGAAGTTAGTTGGGGTTTCCATCTTTTGACTCTAATTGATGGGATGGTTGCATGCAAGATTTTGACTATAAAATCATGTTGAAGTTTAGGCGTCAACAGAGTGCAAAGTTCTATTTACGATTAGTGATGTCTTGTACAGTGAATTTGGGATATTATACTTTTACCACCATTGTTGTTAAG
Source organism: Salvia rosmarinus (assembly GCA_036937905.1). NCBI lineage: Eukaryota > Viridiplantae > Streptophyta > Magnoliopsida > Lamiales > Lamiaceae > Salvia > Salvia rosmarinus. Next base: position 63,934,095 of record CM072818.1, on the reverse strand, counting down.
TGCAAGCCCTGTGCCTTTTGATTTGTCCCTATGGCTCCAGCGGGGGTTGTGCCTTTAATTATCGTTATCATTATTAGTTGTAGTGTTGGTAGTATTTTAAATCCTCAGATTTCTTAATCTATGTGCATTAATCTATGCTCTGGTAGATGGATGGTTTCGATCAAACTGTGAATGTAAAGGTCATCATGGCCACTAATCGTGCGGACACTTTGGACCCTGCACTTCTCCGTCCTGGTAGACTTGATCGTAAAATTGAATTTCCCTTGCCTGATAGGCGCCAGAAGAGACTTGTTTTTCAGGTTAGTTTTTGAGAAAATTATATCCACGACACTTCATTTTTCACCTGAGTTAGTTTGATCTTGTCTAAATGCTTATTTTTAAATGGAATGAACATTTATTCCTGAATATTTTGTAATGATTTTACTGGGATTTATATCATATCTGCTCCATTTATTTTGGGTTGTATCCGAGCAGGTTTGTACTGCCAAGATGAACTTAAGTGATGAAGTTGACTTGGAAGACTATGTCTCTCGACCTGATAAAATAAGTGCTGCTGAGGTTTGTTCCTTGGATTCCATAAATTTCTATTCCCTCCTAGTAATATCCTCCTGCAGTTTCTACAACTTCCTACCGTATCACCTTGCTTTAATTTGAGTATTTGCCCTTTTACTGTCTTGAGTGAAATATTTATTCAATATCAATTGAATATCAATGTAATTATACTACAGCCTATGCTTTCAATTACTGATTAGTACATGGTGAAAAAATCGTATATACTTATTTATGTGCTGTTGCTGTATATAGTGAGAAAGTGAGCATGCTGAGTTTCTCCCGTCGATATATTTTCTGGTTATAAAAGATTTTTGGGGCTAGAGAAGTCTTAGAGAAATTGGAATTTGGTTGTTGTGTGCAGATTGCAGCTATATGTCAGGAGGCAGGTCTTCATGCTGTGAGGAAAAACCGTTATGTCATACTACCCAAGGATTTTGAGAAGGGATACAGAAGCAATGTTAAGAAGCCAGACACTGATTTTGAATTTTACAAGTAATTGCACTTTTTTTTTTCGTTTCTTCTTCTTCTGGATTTGTATCCATGGCTTTAGTACTTATTGTATTACTATGGATGCTGTAACATCTATTTATCCAGGATACTTGTGTGTTATTTATTTAATTTTTTTAGTAAGAATACTTGGTTGTTAACTGAATACATATTTGGGATCTTGATGGGTAGAAGAATTGCTTGGTTTTGTGTGAATTTTGATATGCATGCACCTCCTGCAAATAATAAGAAGGGGTGGGGTTGGAATTATCTTTACTTGAAAGAAAGAATTGGATTGGAGGCGCAGGTGCTTTGCAGATTCTGAGTGGGCTCCTCCCATGTGAAAGAAAGACTTATTTTCTCATGCTTGTGTTTGATAGTGTGATGACTCTCTCTCTCTCTCTCTCTCTGATTGGATTTTGCACAGTTTTGACTTGAATGCATGCAATGTGGGGGCGTGGTTGAACATTATGTGGAGAGAGAGAATGACTTACACGATACATCAATTTTAATGGTGTCGTATTCCACCTTGTATTTCCAGAATAATTAAATAGAGATGGGCTGATTTGGTATATGAGCGGGAGCCTAATGCATCTCTTTCAATCATGCAAACATTGAATAGTTGAATGATAGATATTAGATGGAGTGTGTGTGGCCCATTTCATGATCTACTCCCCGAAACCATCACACATTCTTCTTTTCTTTTGCTTTGGGGAACATATATGGATTCCCTTGTCTTTGTAATCCAACTATATTTCAAACCTCACAAACATAATACGTTAATGTTGCTTTACCTGCTTCTGAAATTCAACCCCACCACCACCTAATCTAATCTTATTCTTACCCGCCGAAACCGGCATTTATGAAATGACGGCCCACGCATCCCCTTGTACCAAATACTCCCATTTATCATTTTTGTTTTGTTTTACGCACACAATTTCTGATTTTCGTCCATCACTTATTTTTATTCCAAAGTAAGGGAAAAAAACACGAGTTGGAATCGTATCGAATTGGGAGTTGCACAAACTAGTAATTAGTATACATCTGCATGCCGTGTGTTGGGAAAAGTCTAATTTTAAGGAAAAAAACATAATCTTATTTCAATATAGGCATTTTCACATATAAAGTCATGATTATGAAATTTAATTGCAGATCAACAATCTAAAATATGTCCAATTGTGGTGGTGTTTATGAAAGATGCAGCAGGTGGAGAAAGAGAGAGGGAAAATCATTGGCAGATAAAGAGTGATAATGATTAAGCAACCACGTAGCTTGGCTTACGATGGCAGATAAATTTGCTAAGATAATTGTGAGATCCAAGGTGCTGAAATTAATGCATGATGATGGGCCACGTTTTGGTAGTGTTTCGCCATCAAACCACTCCATCCACTTTCTCCAACATAAAAGGGTAAATATCAAATAAAGAACTAAATTGTATATTTACTTGGGCGAAGATTCGGTTATTCGATTTGGTTTGGATGAAAAATAACCGAACCGAATTAACCGAATTTTCAAAAAAATAACCGAACCGAACCAATTTTATTCGATAATCGAATCAAATAACCGAAATATATTTGGTTATTTCGTTAAACCAACTTTAGCAAAAAAATATTTTTACAAAGAATAAATAAATAATATTATATATATATAAAATGGTTGATTTTAGGAATTTTTTTTCAAATGAATATATAAATAACATATATATTGATATTATATACATAAAATATATTTTATATATTACATATATACAAAATATTTTGCAAAAATAATAATTGATAGTATTATATAATAAATAAATAACATTATATTTTACAAATATTATATATTGATATAATAGGGAGAGAGAGAGAAATGAATAGGATTAAAGAAATTGATATATTAAAATTATAATATTAAATAAATAAATACATATTATTATATATATAATTCGGTTTTCGGTTATTCGGTTAAAAATATTCCGAACCGACCGAAAACCGAATTACCGAATTTTAATTCGGTTTTAACCGAATTAACCGAAATAACCGAACCAAATTTAATTTTTCGGTTTGGTTCGGTTCGGTTATTCGGTTTTCGGGTATTTTGCTCACCCCTATATTTACTCCCAAAAATATTCTAAATTATTGATAATTAATTAAGGATTCGAATTATTGAAGTTGTAACAAAATATTCATAATTATTGATAATATCAAGTAAAGCCCCAAATTATTGAGGCTGTAACAAAAATGTTATGGATAATGGTTTCTGTTGACGAAATGCTAGTGTCGTATTTAAACAAATGAGAATTTAATAAACACAAATCAAAAAATTCATAAAGGGCTAATAAAGAACAATTGTTATCTAGAAAGTAGTGAAGAACATTAATCAAGAACAAACGAAGCACAAATAAAAAATGACAAAATCGTCACAAATCAACTTTTAGCCGTTCACTACCTTAGACAAATCAACAACTTATTGAACGAAAATCGCAATAGAGTTTGTAAAATCAAAATAAAGTAGAAATAAGGTTTGTAAAATTATGGAATTGCACTATTTTTTTTCTTTCTAATTTTACTGTAAAACAATGTCATGTTGTCAAATCATTATTCATTATGAAATACTGAAAATATACATCAGTGTTCCGTCGATGAAAATCTTTACTCATGACACTTTTATTACAACCTCAATAATTTGGGTCTTCAATTGATATTGTAGATAATTCATAATATTTTTGTTATAACCTCAATAATTTAGACATTTAATTGATATTTAGCCTCCTATAAATTCAAATCTTATTTATGGAATTAACCCTACTTTTCTACTTGCTATTCCAGAATTTCATGCTATATTCCTCCCTTTCTCGTCATCACCTATTAGGCCAGATTTATTCTAAATCTATACTATGAAGAATGAATTATGAGCAATATTCTATAAGTTTGATGATTCAAGGGGGTCTTCAATACTACTCCATCTGTCCCATTTAAAATGTCCCACTTTTCTTTTTGGATTGTCCCATTCCATTTAAGGAAATAATTATCCATTCAAAAAGTGTGGAACCTATCCATTTTTTAACACTTTAACTACTTTATACCTTTCTTCTAAATATCCGTGCCCAAAAGAAATGTGACAATTTAAGCGGGACGGAGGGAGTACTAAATTTTATGGGGTGAAGCAAAATTATATATACGAATAACAAAATGTTGGCATATTGAACATCATATGGATATAAAGGTCAGATTTACTCCGTAGAGTAAGGTATTTGATAAACTTTAAATTTTGTGAATTTCAAGGTATACGTATACTTAATTTAATAAGGAGAGTCAATTAAGAGCAAGATCTCATGAGAGTAGCTGGCCAACATAAATATATATATTATATACGCATCCAATTAAATAATAATTAGAGGAGAGAGAAGAGAGAGATGGTAATGGAAAGCACAGCTGGTGGGTTGCGTAAAATTTGAGTGTGAGCGAACATGCGCTTGCCTCCTCTCGAGTCTACTGCTCAACTCAACTCAACTCAACTCCGACTCACCACCACCTTCCTCTCTCACACTCATCATTTTACGACGTCGTCTCCCCACCATAACTACTGCTCTAATCATTCCACAAAACTCTTACCTTCTTCCGTGACTCATTCTCTCCCTCTCTATCTACTCGCTCACGCATTGCTTGCATTTCTTTCCACTCCACGGCCGCCGCATATGCTTCTCTTCCTCACTCTCTCCATGAATCGGACCTTGAGAGAATCCGTCATCGGCGCCGGTCGCAACCACCGCCGAGGCCACAGCATCAATGGACTCCCCAATTCCAACGACGACAATCTAGATCTCTTCTCCAAAGCCGCCGCAGCCTCTCCGTCGCCCCTTCCGACGAGCCCGATGGTATTTATCATCATCTTCTATCTATATTCCGTCCAATCACGTCACTGTAATGGACGAGACTCCGTCCCCGTCTTTTTTTTTGGGCAATATCTACTAAATATGATTAGTAAGGGATGGTTTTAGTTGGTAACTAGTGGAAACGACGTCGTGTCTGTTTCCTTTTCCATATGCAATCGTTGAGTTGAGTCATGACTGCTGTTACGCTTCCTTTCTTTTTCAGTTACCGTTATGCTTTTTTTGAGCTGCTGTTTCTATCTTTTCCTTTGATCTGGGGCTATTTTTGTGTTTAGTGTCGGTGAAATTGGGGAGGCTTTCGCTTGGATCCGCGAAACCGGGGAGGAGTGGATTGGATGATTTATTGTCATCGGCTGATGGAGGGAAGCATGACTATGATTGGTAATTCTATCAATCTCTTTTCATTATTATTTATTTTGTTACTCATCATCAGATCTAGCTTACTGCCATCCCTTACTTATACTTTCAGTGATTTCGAATAAATCTCCTACAGATATGGTTTATTCCTTCCTTCTATTTGTTGATAATTTTTTACTCGCAACTACTGTACGATCGAGCTTCCTAATCATTTTGCACTGCTATCACTCTTGTATAAATTTTAGGGGGATGAACTCGTTGGTTTTACCATAACGCCATGGATACACAACATATCTGAACTGATGCAATGAGATAGCTTGCTAAGAAGTGTAAAATACTTCATAAACCTTATCCAAGAGTAATTGCAGTTTTGGTGATATGGACTATAAGTGAACATTTTTTATGAAAATTAGATCCCAAACCATACCATTATTAGACATAAGCTAAGGAGCCCTTCTTGCATTTTACCAACTTGCTTAAAAGAAGAAATTATCTTGGTGATGAATTTTCAAGATCAGGAAAATTTTGAGTTGGTTTCCACATGAACTTTAAACATGAAGAGAACTTGAATCTTTCCATAGTCATAGTTCATGCAGTTGGGCTTTGAATATAAATCAAAACTTTGGGCTCAGGTTGCCTCATTGTTCACTACCAATTGACGTTATTAGGTGATACCAGGCCATTGAAGTCTGCATCTGGACTTAATCCGATTAATTTAGATGAAAAAGTTGTTTGTTGAAGAAAATATTTATGGATATAGGATGCTGTCTTGTTCGATCACTTCTATCAGTTAATCCTCACTTCCTTCATCTAACAGGCTTCTTACTCCTCCTGGAACTCCGTTGGTCCCTTCTATTGAAGGAAATGAATCACAGGCCGGTCTTATGGCTCCAAGGAATGGTCCATTGGTTCGATCAATCTCGTCAGCCAAAGCTTCACGGGTATGCCAATCTGCCTTGCATATATTTTCTCTTTCTGCTGCTTCTGTGTTGATTATAAAATACTGTCAGTTGTATCTTTGTAATTTTTGCTAAAGTTGACTTACTACCTTATCTCATTTACTTTGCTTTGATGAGTGAACCGAGCTAATATGTTATAGGTAGTCTTATCAATTTTACAGAACATCCTTTTTTGAATGTTACGCACGATTATTTGATACTAAAACGAGTTTTTGTTTTCCAGTTATCAGTGTCTCATTCAGAGAACAACCATGTGGCAAAGCCAACTCGAAGCAGTTCGGTGACCAGACCTTCTATTTCTAGTTCCCAGTATAGCACCTATTCCAATAAATCAACATCCATTCTCAACACAAGTTCTGCTTCTGTTTCATCTTATATCAGACCGTCTACTCCTACCAACCGCTCCTCATCAATTACAAGGCCTTCCACCCTTCTGCGTCCGACCGCATCGAGATCTTCAACTCCTTCTAAACCCCGTCCTACGCACAGTACCGCTTCAGTGGATAAACCAAGAGCAACCCAAAATTCAAGACCATCTACTCCTACTTCTAGGCATAAATTTCTACAAACTTGAATTCTCCTGCTCCCCGAACTACATCAAGGCCATCAACGCCTACCCGTCGAAATTCCACACTATCATATTTTCCTGTATCTGGACCATCAACCCCTGGTGGGCGTAGTCTCACAAATGGGAAAACTGCTACTTCAGTTTCACGACCAAACTCCCCTGGAGCACGAGTTCGGGCTCCACCCCAATCAATTGTACTCCATGATTTTCCACATGATACACCACCAAACCTAAGAACTACTTTGCCAGATAGACCAGTATCTGCTGGGAGGTCCAGGCCTGGTGTGGCTCTCACTGCAAAAGGGACTGTGGAGCCTATCACAAACAGTGCTAGTGTCGCTAGGCGGCATTCATCTCCAGTGGTAAGCAGGGGAAGACTTGCAGAACCCACCACTGGAAGGACCCGGACACTTTCCAATGGACCACCGTTGAATGATGTTGTTGACTCAAGGAGAGAGTTGTCATCACGGAAACCTGCAAAGACATCCATAGATAGCACAGGATTTGGCCGTACAATCTCAAAGAAATCTCTTGACATGGCCATACGGCATATGGTACTCATCTCTTACATCCCTTGATCTTCTAATTCTTCCTTAACAATATCTGATTTTGTAAGTTCCTGTTGTATTGCAGGACATACGAAACGGCAACAATGGGTTTCGAGGCTCGAATCTTTTCCCTCAAAGCATTAGATCCAGCAACCAGAAAGTACATCCAGGTACAGCATCCGGTAATGGAAGCTTGTCCCTTGCAGAAAATGGTAGCCGATTTTCTGAGAGTGGCAGTGAAGAAGACAAGTCTCAGTCTTGTGCAAAATTGAGCAACATTGATATTTACGAAAGTTCCCGGTACGACATGATTCTTCTGAAAGAGGATGTCAAGAACACAAATTGGCTACATAGTATTGACGATAAGTCGGACCAAGGATCCATCTTTGATAATGGATTTGAACTTCTGCCAGAACCATTTGATCCTTTATAGCCTCGTAACTTTGCTTTAGTCCCGGATTTTATTATCTTTTTCTTTTTTTTTCATGGAATATAATATTGGGATAGAAAAGAATGTAGTGTATCATACCCATATGAGGTGCATAGCTGTTAATGCATTGTTGTACGAGCTGTATTGTGATCATCTCCCCATTTCAAGGGAGACACAAGTTTTATATTCTTATCCATTTTCACATGGATATCACTCTTACCTTTTCTAAATTTTCTTAATGGTGGTGGTTGAATATTATGCATTAAGCACGAAAAATAGCAGTTGGTTTCATTCATGGAGCAGGTAAAACGCAAAGGGGAGACAAATTATTGAAATGAGAGAGGTTTGAATTGCATTATTATTGTTATTATTGGTTTTTAAGTAACGAGAGTGCCAACCAATAAGCAGCTACGCCCACTCCCAATCAACTATTATTGTACTTGCTCCATAAAGATAATCTTTCTTGGGGACTCCATCTCCAATCTTATGAAGATATGAATGTATAAATTATAATGACTCACTGGTTAAAAAGCTACAATTTGACCCTCCAATCCAATGCAATGCCTAACGTACAACTAGTACTAGATCTATTAAATAGCTCAAAATGGTCCTTTTGAAACTTTGTAGGTTTAATTGTAGTAACACTGTGAATATGATTTTATATTAATTTATTCATGACGTAGTACGCTGAATCTTGTTATTTGCATGTTCACCTTACTAGTAGAAATCAAAATTTTAAAATCTTAATTACTAAGAATTTTAGAGTGTATATTACTATTGTTATTATGAAGAGTACATTTGTTTGGGGTCTCCCCACTATCGTTTGCCTTTGCATCCAGTGGCAGTCTTTGCGGCCCAAAAATTCCATCTTCTCCCCAATTTATTTCTCAAGAATACCGTTATTGAATCTAAAAGACACATCGAAATATTATGAATGCAATTTGTAAAAGTGAAGGCAGGGGATTATATAAGTAAGACAACATGCACAACAATAACAATAATCGAGTTAAAACCTAGGAATTTCTTTTCCAGAAGAGAAAATGTTATTTTTACTAAATTACCTATTATTTCCGAGCCAAAAATCCAATTTGTCGCACAGAGACGGTAAATGCATGAATTTAGTGGACGGATGGAGTATTATTTTTATGCGGAGAATCTCACTTAAGCGAGCAGACTTACACCAAACCCCAACTGCCAAAACTTTTGTCACCGCCATAAAGTATTTTCTTAAAATCATAAGTAAACAGCAACAAATGGACATTTCTTTATATGTATTGGTTATCTACTTTGAATAATTACTCTCTTTTTGCATCTATAGATGTTTTTACCAATCAATCAGCATGCAAACTTTTAATTTTCTTCTTTTTTTGTCATCAATGGGACAACCCACTTGCAAGTATTGAAAACAACATCGTTCGTACTTGTGGTGGAGTGGCTACTGATAGTATTTATCATAATTAATAATGTTGAACAACCTAACCAAATATTATACTAATTCATAACCATTTTGACTGACAGTAGCATATCAGTTGAGAAGTAGTTGCGCGCATCTTATTCTTACGTTAATCCCACAATAATAATGCCAACAGTTTTAGCATCCAACAACAAAGAGAAAAGTGGTTATCGAGATTGGTGCGAGCAGACTCCATTGGCTTGACGAAGAAGCCCAAATTCTTGAACTAATCTCTACAAAATCTCAACACTTTTTTTTTTTTAATTTGCTCCCACAGATTCTCCTCAACCTTCTTCTTCTTTATCAATGCAAACAAGAAAGAGATGCTACAAAAAGAAGGGAATGTGCAAAGGTAGAATAATAATGCCGTTGCTGGTCGTTGTGTTAGACAGGAATTCCCTTGCCATTTCATAATATTCCCTCTCTCTCTCAACCTACTTTAAAGCTTCCATGGTGTCTTGTTTCATCCCACCTCATCACTGAAGGTACTCTTCAGTTTCCACTTATCTGGTAACACACACACACACACACATATATGTCTTAAAATATCATTTTTCCTGATTTGTTGATCTGTGGGGCCTCACAATCTGCACGTTGTCTCTTTCTGCTTCCCTTCTTGTGTTTTACCTTCCACAATGATCATAGTATTTGATTAATCAAAAAGTGTTGCGGAGAGTGTAGAAACAGAATTAATTTGCAGGGCCTTACTTATGTCATGTGATTGATCAGTAAAATAGGTTAAATGAAAATACATTAGTTCAACTAGGAAACAATGTTATTGGAGTCGTTATGGACTTGAGTATCATTGCGCCGTACAATTTAAGTTGACAGCAGATATATTGAAGGATTTCTAGATTTATATATGCATAGTTAATGAATCTTGTTCTCATGTCTGCAGGAGAAAGAAACGAGATGCTGAGAAGAGGTCGCTAGCTAATCAAACCCCATCAACAATGATGAAGCTACGTTCCTCATTCTCAACATGTTGCTTCTTCTTCTACATGGCGACTGTGATGAGTGACCTCAACTCAGACCGCGACGCCCTTGTGGATTTTGCTTCTGCCATGCCTCATGCCAGGAAACTCAACTGGAGAAACACTTCCTCAGTTTGCAGCTATTGGGCGGGAGTGAGTTGCGCTTCTGATGGTAGCCGGGTGGTGGCCTCCGCCTACCCGCCTACGGACTGCGTGGCCCTCTCCCGGACAACACCTGGGACGGTTGGATGCCCTCACCACTCTCAGCCTCAGATCAAATTACCTCAATGCCACCCTTCCATCTGACCTCCTCTCTTCATTCCCTACGCTATGTCAATCTCCAACAAAACAGATTTTCCGGTGCCATTCCTTCCTTTCAGTCTCCGCAGCTCAATGTTGTCGATTTCTCCTTCAACTCATTCACAGGGAGCATCCCTCAAACGCTGCAGAATCTCACACGCCTCACCGCTTTATTCCTCCAAAACAACTCTCTTTCTGGCTTCATACCTGACCTCAACCTTCCAGATCTTAAGCAGTTGAATTTTAGCAATAACAATCTCAGTGGTTCTGTCCCATCTCACTTGCACAGGTTCCCTGCTTCTTCATTCACTGGAAACTCTATGTTGTGTGGGAAGCCCCTCCGAAGCTGCCATGTACTATCACCTTCTCCTTCTCCTTCTCCTTCTCCTTCTCCTTCTCCTTCTCCTTCTCCTTCTCTTTCTCCTTCACCTTCATCTTTGCCTTCGCCTCCTCCACCTTCTCCATCTCGAGCTCTCTCTCCACCGTTTCCTTCTGCCCAGACCCCATATACCCCAACAAATCCTCAAACTCACAAGTCCAGCAAAAGTTTAGGCACATCAACTATAGTTGCTCTGGGAGTAGGTGGTGCTGCAGTGGCAGCAGTTGCAGCCTCCGCAATGTTAGTGTTCTGTTTGAAGCGGAGTCGAGCAGCCAGAGGAGGATTTCTTAAAGGGAATGGGGTTGAGGGGAGAAGAGGTGAGACACCTAAGGAAGAGTTTGGGAGTGGAGTACAAGAGGCAGAAAAGAACAAACTCATATTCTTTCAAGGCAGTTCCTACAGCTTCAATCTTGAGGACCTGTTGCGAGCCTCAGCCGAAGTGCTGGGCAAAGGAACCTACGGAACAACCTACACAGCCGTATTAGAAGAAGGAACCACGGTGGTGGTGAAGCGCCTCAGAGAAGTGCTCTCCGGGAAGAGAGAGTTCGAGCAACAGATGAAGGCCATTGGCAAGGTGCAGCCTCACCCCAACATTGTTCCCCTTCGTGCTTACTACCATTCCAAAGACGAGAAACTCCTAGTATATGATCACGTACCTGCTGGCAGCCTCTCCACCCGACTCCATGGTACGTTCAGAATGCAAGAAACACCAGTGTTAGTGTATATCAGCTCAAGTTTACTCGTGATCTTATCTCTGCAGGCAACAGAGAAAATGCAAGGATTCTTGATTGGCAAACTAGAGTTAAGATTTGCTTAGGAGCAGCCAAAGGGGTAGCACATATTCATTCAGCTGGTGGAACCAGACTTTCTCATGGAAACATCAAGTCTTCCAATGTCCTTCTCACCCAAGACTCAAATGCTTGCGTTGCAGATTTTGGCCTCACTCCTCTATTGGGAGTCCATACGACTCCATCCAGAAGCGCTGGTTACCGGGCACCCGAGCTCGTCGAGATGGGGAGATATACTCAAAAGTCCGATGTCTATAGTTTCGGTGTCCTGCTCCTTGAATTGCTCACAGGCAAATCCCCAATTCAGACAACAGGGCAAGAAGATGTCATGGATCTGCCGCGATGGGTCCAATCCGTGGTGAGAGAGGAATGGACGGCTGAGGTTTTTGATGCCGATCTGATCAAGTATCAGAGTGTAGAAGAAGAAATGGTGCAGATGCTTCAGATTGCAATGGCCTGTGTGGCCAAGGTGCCGGAGATGAGACCTGCAATGGATGAAGTTGTCATGATGATCGAGGAACTCCGGCAGCTATCGGGTTCTGGGAACCAGCCACTCATCCAGCACTAGTACCACATTGTAAGCATTCATTGCATCTCAAATACATGGCACCACTAGCCAAAGGAGGTTCAGCTTATTTGTTCACTCGTGTAGTCGTACAATGCAAGAAGGCAGTGATTATCCTTTCTCATTTCGATTTCTATATTAGATATCCATATCTAACAAGTCAATAACATTAAATAGTCAATCGTTAATCAGTCTACATGGTTTATAATTGTTAATCTACATAAAAGAAAAGTGGCTGACATTAGATTGTAGTAAGGTTTAAAAATGTATAAATGCGACTAGCTCTCCCTAGAAAATTGATATGGTTCTCTCTCTCTCAAAAACGGCGCGCAAGATCCATGCCAAATCTCTGTTGCAAATTGCCTAGCCTGATCTTTCAGTGCTGTTATTTACTAAATCAGCTCCACTAACATATCTAGCTACAAAGGATATCAAACGGAACGGAGCGCCAACCAACGGTGCATCAGTGAGTGAGACATCCACATTGTCATCATTTTGAACCACCTCCACATTAGTTTCCTTCACTACTTCATTCTCATCCAATGGAATTTGCACAATTTGTTCTTCCTCTATTATTTCTGAAGAATTTGCGATGCCAGGTTTCACATTCACAAGCTCACCGTTCCTCTCATCTTTGACCATGACATCTTCCAATGATTGGATGCTGTCTGAGACAGGGATCATCTTGCTAGCTTTAGATATGACCTGATCAGTTGCATTCCTGTCGGCCAAATCAGGCATAAGAGCTGCAGCACCAGCTACTTCAGCAGATTGAGCAGTTACAGCCCCAGGAACTGAGCCAACGGAGGGAAATTGTTCAGTTCTTACACCTCTCTGTTCAAGCTCAGCATACAATTCATTAACCTGAAGAATATAAAGGCATAGTCACAGACATGAATCATCCTATCACAGCTCAAACGATGGCCTTTAAATAGGTAATATACCTTTTCAAGCTCAGCATACAATTCATTAACCTGAAGAATATAAAGGCATAGTCACAGACATGAATCATCCTATCACAGCTCAAACGATGGCCTTTAAATAGGTAATATACCTTTTCAACAAGCTCAGAATTTTCGGCAACCAATTTCTCAACCAGTGCGCTAGCAGCTTCTGCCTCGTAGTTTGCATGACCATCTTGTGGAGTCTGAATCAGAAATAAAAGTTTACCAATAACGATAGTATTTAGTTATTTACAGAATTTTTACTAGTAACAAATCGAAGGTGAGTCAATGAGTTCCTTGCTGAAAAATTAGATACCAAGGTAGGAAACAGATTATGAGTAACAAGATTAGAGAAGACATCTTGCTACCTGTTTGTCCATCTCAAGGTTTTTAATCCGTAACTGTAGACTGGAAATGACTTCTTTCAACTGTTGTGTTTCACTATAGAGACTGTCCCTGTATAGCTCCAGCTCCTCCACCTGTAATGCTCTGATTTTAATTTCTACTATCAGAATAAATTGGACATTATTAATAATTAAAGCTAAAGGGTTGCATGTTCGTCAAGCAGCAACATTCTACTCATTTGCAGAAATCCACAAAATAAAATTATCAAAAATGAGGTATACTACACATGAACAAATTAGTTTTTTCGCACATAGATCATTGCATGCATTGTAATGTTCCAATAAGATGTGATATTTTCTCTTTTCAACTGCAATGCAACCTTAGGGAAGTCATATTTGAACAAAATTCCATAAGATATCAAGGGCCTACTGATTCTGCAAACTACTCAAAAAAGCAGTAGAACAGTGGAATAAATATGAGAAAATATTCTCCAGTCGGTGATTAACCAATAACATAAAGTAAAAGATATCTTCAGATTGCCAAACAAAGTTGCTTTAAGCTATTTCATTACAATTAATATATGCACTAAAGACTGGTACCTGAGCTCTTAATTTGGTGTTATCAGTAGTCAGGCTGGCAATAGATTCCTTTGCTGAGTTCTGTCACAGTGCAAGAGCCATATAGAAAATTAATGTCTTTGAAACCTATAACCATGGATGATGGAAAGATTAAAATAATGGACAAGTCAATGAAGCAACAGTCCTTGCCATCTAGCATTCATCAAGACAAACTTATTTTCCTTCTTCAAAACGAAAAGATTTTTTTTTTTTGATAAATACATATATTGAGTATTCATGAGTACAGTGATCTACAAAACATTTTCATCTCATGTCTCGCGCTTTTAGAGAAATCAGGTTTCTATACAGCAAATGTAGACACTGATTGATGTATCATTAGATTTATGTATCATTAGAACAGCCACAGTCTGAATCTTTCAGCTTTACGGCTACCAAACTAATTTAAAACTATCGAGTTTGGCTAGTTCCATCCTTTGCTTATTTATACAGGTGTAGAGGAGCATTTCTTTGCAAGTATTTTCAGAAACAACAGCTAAAACAGAGAGCAAGTAAAACAGTCAAGATAAAAGCAGTGTGTACCTCTTTCAGGAACCAGGAATCTCTCTCTCTTTCCATCTCTTTCACCGTTTCTTCTAGGCTCACCTGTTGTGTTCAAGCCGTTAGTGGATTTATTGAAACAACCCTAATTCCTTATTTGATTTCAGACGAAGACCTAAATATCTGAAGTTTAACAAGGAAAAGTTTTTACCACTTTCAAATTTAATAATGAAGCCTCATCCAACAACTGATTAAACTTTGGCGCAAAACTATCCTGCATGAAAGAAGGTTTAATATCAACATACAGAATTTAAGAAGTGAAAATGTATTTTCGAAGAAAGTGGTAGTGGTATTTATAAAATATTGAACACTAAAATTGCTACCAAATAGAACTGATTTTGATGTAACTTAATTTTATTATGCAAATAGTCCCAAACTTTGGGAAATCAGCATAGTATGAGAATTTGATGAGGATCACCTCTGTCTGGGCCCAGGAATCCTTTTCACCCTTCAGTTCTATAATTTCCTTCTCCAGACTAGCCTAAAAATTACGGGAATCATCAGGATTTCAGGATATATCAAATTCCTTGCAAAAAAACCCCAAAAGAAAACAGGTGAATTGTAAAGCAGGCTCAACTCTGTAACTCAAGGAAAAGAGGGGGAATCAATAACAAGAATAGAACATGTACTTGAGGGTTTTGGTTACCACAAACCTTTCACCCGTAGAAAAATCTAAGAATGTAGTATTACCTCTTTTGCAGTTGAGAATTCATTTCCTTTGTAATTGTTGAATTTTCTGTTCATGACTACCCTGTAAAATCACACATGAAAAGACACACACACACACACACACAGAGAGAGAGAGAGAGAATACAAGAAATTCAAAGAATTCACCAAAATCCCTATATTTTATAATATAAGATTACCTCTTTCTGGATCAATGCATCGTTTTCCTTCTCCAATTCTGCCAGTCTCTCCTTTAACCTAGCCTGTACAAGCCAACATGATGACATATACTACTACCCTTTCTGAGTTCCTTGTCTAAATAAAAGAAGCTTGAAACTGAATGCCTCCACAGTACAAAATTAAAAGAAAGCTGCTTTCTGTGAAAAAGTTCCACTACCTCGTTCTGCAAAGATGCATTATTTTCATCATCTAACTGCTTAATTTTTTCCCTTTGACTAGCCTGTCAAAGCAAAATAGTCATGATCTCATCCATGGAAAAAAAAGAAAAAGAAGAAGAGGCATGATACCACTCAAAGAGCCATTAACAACTCTAAACAAATGCATCCACTAGTAACCCTAATGCAAATACCTCTTTTCTGAATTTCCTTCTTTTTCCTTCATCAACTGCTTGATTGTCTCCTCAAGGCAAGCCTGTATATGAATGCGCATTTTTACATGAGATGATACAAAAAGACACGCATATGTACATATACAAAATTAAGTAATCAATCAGATAGAGAGGGAAAATAAAAGTTCAAAAGTACAAAAATGTCAAAAAGTCAAAAAAATAAGTTCAGACCACCTCTTTCTGTACTTGAGCATCCTTTTCAGCCCCAAGTTTGTTAACTTTTCCCACAAGAGTAGCCTGTATGATCCTTCATATTAGCAGTTCTTCCTTAAAAATGTTGAAAACAAGAAATCACATACTAAAATGATTCACAGCAATAGATAGTGCAACCATGTCCTTACATCTCTATCCAGCCAATGCTGTTTCTCCGCTTCAGCCAGATTTATCTGTAAACAGAAGTAGTGCGAGGGAAGATAGATGAAAGATTAATACAATCACACTTTCAGTAACTCCAATCACATATAACCATTACATCACACACAGATATCAAATTAAACTTACTCCTTCAGTGCCATTGACAAGACATCTATCCCCATCCGCAGTTATGTGCCCTATAATGTCATTTGGCATATCTACAATCTCTGACACTTGAATGTCATTATTCCCTCGTATCTCCTGCAAATGGCTCTGACTATCAGAAGTTGATTCCTTAGCATCAAGTTTGTCACTTTCAGTTGGTTCATTGGCTTGCTTATTCTTCTTCTTCTTGTTCTTCTTCCTCCTCTTCTTGTCATCCTCCATTAGTGGATAACGTCAGGTGCTGAAAAATAAAAGCTGTGAAGAACAAAGCCAAACTTGAAAAAGCTCAAACAGCTGTCAGGCAATACTAGTGTATAAGAAGAAAAGAAAAATCTCATCATCGAAACTATTCAAGATCTATCCTCTCGGAATGTGAACAAAAAATTGTAAATTAAGATCCGAAATTTAAGTTAGTGTGTAATCTGGCACTTAAGCAACAAAGTCAAAACCAGAGAAGAAACGGAAAAACAGAAATGCGAATAGAAATGGCACTTCAATGACCATAAAGAAGCATTTGGTTTTTATAGAGAAATAATAATGAGCTCATAACGTGTTTCTAAAACCTAGATAGACCAGAATCAGATCCAACAAGCCAAATAAAAGTTCAAGTTCTAAAAGCTGTACGACTCGAACATACATCAGATCAAATAAGAGTCGACCCCATCAGTTTCGTTTGTGAATATTACGAACAAACATCTAATGCACAACATTACCGCCGCCCCATAGAAAGATGAATGCTGTAAATTCGAGCTATTCCAATCAATGGAGACATTAAAGATATTAATATCAGGAACCAATCGAGATCAAAATGAAGGCTGAATGGATTGATGCAATACTATATTTCCAACACATCATACTAATCAGAATTTAAACAAGAAAAAGAAAATACAGAAACTCACACCAAATGAAAAAACTTTTGGCTAGATTTTGGAGCTGAGTCAGTTATTTCTTGAAAGTGAGGCCTCTGAATAATTATGAGTTAGATTTTGTAGGAAGTGATAACGAGATTTTGCTTCAAATAGCATTTGCCTTCATCCTGAGGTGCTCTACTTTTCACTTTGTCGACACCAAATAAATGTAAAAACAATATTTTGTGTGCGTGTAATATCCGAAATCAAATATCTCATGTTCGTGTCAATCGTTACGCGATCTTTAAATTTTTATATTTAATTAAAAAAAAAGAATTTTTAAATAATAAGGTGTATTGAATGTTATTAATTAATTTATTTATTTTTATGAGAGGGAGGAGGTTGGGGGCATGGACTTTTTTATTTACTTTAGTTCAAATCTCTTTTTTTTATATAATCGGCTGGTGGTTAGTAAGTTCTCTCATATCTTCATTAAAAACGATAGATATTATCTTGATATGCGAGATGAAAATGATCGAGGAAAAAGTATGTTATTAAGTAAATTTTTTGGATGAAACTTGAGATGGACGATGCATGAAGTCTGCAAAATAAGTTAGGGGATATTCTATTTGAAGAGACTCCGACGCTAAAATCGCAAATCAATATTTATTCAAGAGTATTAAGTATGAGATTGCGTATAAAGTCGGTATATGTCATAGAGATTACATACCTCTAAGTGTCGTAGAGGGAATATCTTACTTCCTCCGTCCCATTAATTATGGCTCTTTTCTTTTTTCACGTAGAGTAAGGATAGTTGTATTTTGTATGTAAAGTAGTGTGTGATACGAAATTCGAGGTACTTTTTAGTGTAAAATTATTTCCTTTTTTTTTGTAAACGAGCCAACTTAATGGGACAGCCCAAAAAGAAAAACGAACAAATAATAATGGGACAGAGGAACTATAAGGAATTTACCAGAATTATAGTGAATTGTATTGACTATCAAGTTTCGTGCTCCTAGAATTATGCAGTGTGGTTGGTTAGTTTCCCATCTAATGGGTGCGTGGGCAAGTACGCTTCTAATTAGTCGCAAAATAATTAATAGCATGCTTTGGCTCTAGAGGTGGTCTAGACCTCACCTTTGATTTTCGACATCTGTTCATGATAGCTCCTTAGAAGTTCTGTTGGATCCAGATGATGGGCCCTTTACTCGGGCTATATAGTGGATTTAAAGTTGTAGGCCCTATTGATATATTATTCAGATCAAATTATCAATATGTATTTTATATTTTGGTGAATTGCTAATGTACTAATACTGATAGGTCAACGACTCAATTAGTATATCTTAATTTCTTTCCTTTTCATTTAACATATTTTACTACTGAAAATCTTTTGTTATTAATTGGGAAGAATACTAAGCGAATTATTATCATCCCTAACCGAAATAAAAATCAAGTTACATGTAACGATAATAAAGATATACTGTAATTTCTTTTTGTTATGTAAATTTTATTTTATGTGCATGTTGACTAGTGATAAAGTGATTAATGTCTGAAATGAAAGATCTTAAATTCGAATCTACCATGATAAGATATTTAAATTTCTATATTTCATTGACCAAAACAATAATATAATGTAATTTAATGTTATTATTATAAACCTAAAAAGAACACGTAATTTACGTGAATATAAAATTAATGATTTTGATAGCAATTAACCCGGTCCAGGGCAGAATGGAGAAAATAGAATGATGTTGATCTCCATCTCCCAATCACGTACACTTGCAGTGCGAGAAGACGAGGTAGAAGAGGAGAGCGATCCAGGTAGATAAATCGAGGGGTTTTGGGTTAGGCTTGCTCAATTTTCGCCTTCGCCGCCGCTCCCCCTCTGCGATCCGCGCTTCCTAATATTTGGTACTCCATTTTAAGTTTCTTTTCAGATTTAGGGTTTTTTTGTTATTTATGCAATATTCCATCTGCTTCATCAGCATATTTTGTGTTGGTGTATTTTCACTCGTAGTCTCATTTTGTCCCATCTGTATTTCTAGGCATCGGGGCCACCATAGCACTTGTGTTGACTAGCAATGGCTTCAAAGCGTATTTTGAAGGAACTCAAGGATCTGCAGAAAGATCCTCCTACTTCTTGCAGTGCTGGTACTTCCATATTTCCCCCCCTTGTATTTGTTATTTATTTTTGTCGTCGCGATTGATTGTCCCCTTATGTGTATATTGTTGTCGGTTATGGATTTTGCTCCTAAGTTGGACATACCAAGTATCTAGTTAGATGGAGTGGACTGCTGCACTTTTACGTTTCCTGTAATCTGCAGTTGAAAAGGGATCATATTGAGAGTAATGGGTAAAATGATCTATGTGGTTGTGCACACTCTAGGCCGATTGAACAACTCGTCAATTATCTCTGTGGATCCAGTAGTTAACTACTTCATTCTCTGGTTTGTTGTTAAGCATGAGCTTGCTGCTTTGCCTCATGGTTTGATGTGCTCCTTCCGGAGTTGGCTTTCTGTTTCCTTGCCATCTAATTAAGCTAGGATGGATTCTACTTGCTGCAGGACCTGTTGCTGAAGATATGTTTCATTGGCAAGCAACCATCATGGGGCCCACAGACAGTCCGTATTCTGGAGGCGTATTCCTCGTTACAATCCACTTCCCTCCAGATTATCCTTTCAAGCCGCCCAAGGTGTTTTCCCACTCTGCCTTTATGCATATTGGTTCTTGATTACAAATGAAATTTTTAGTGGCATAGACAACATATGCAGTAACGTTGCTCGATACAACAATGCAGACTGAAGTAAAGAGGATGTAACCTGTTCCGAGATCTGTTTAGCCTGACAGCAAGAGCTGCTTAAATAATGTTTGTAGCGAGTATTTGTTTTTTTATTAATTCGTAGCTAGCGCATGAAACTTTTTAACAATAATCAATAATGTAATCAAAGATTGGGATTGGTATGCCAAATCAACTAACCAAAACTCATGCTTATAGTATTTTGTCCATAAGCACCTCTTTTATGTTGCCCCCTGAAGAGGATTCTTTATGAAGATATCTGTGATCTGTAGTCTATCATATAGTGGCTCGGATATTTTGTCGGAGTAGCTTGTTTGGATAATGAACCAAAATTTGAGACCTAATATATTTTTTAGAGTAATAAGCACAGAATGAGTACTGCTGTGTGTTTATGCATGTGGTTATCTTCATGTGCCTTAATATCTCTTTTCTTTCAACCTTAGTTCTAATATTGTACACTCTGTAGGTTGCTTTTAAGACTAAGGTTTTCCACCCTAATATCAATAGCAATGGAAGCATCTGCCTTGATATCCTGAAAGAACAATGGAGCCCAGCACTTACCATCTCGAAGGTATGCTTTCTATTCCTTCCAATCTAAAATCTTCCTCCTACTGCATTCCAAAGTTGGCCAGGAGTTAGCTATACGTATACTTGGATGTTCAATGATGGTATTTTCTAATGTTTTTCCTTTGAACCAGGTGCTGCTTTCAATTTGTTCATTGCTGACCGATCCAAATCCCGATGATCCACTTGTACCTGAGATAGCTCACATGTATAAGACTGACAGGGTGAAATATGAGTCCACTGCCCGCAGCTGGACACAGAAATATGCCATGGGGTGATGATGGGAGGTGGTGATGCTGTCCTTAACTATGTGGCATCGTCTTATTATTAAGCTAACGCATCTTCCATTCCTGTAAGCAAGACAGATGGATTTGTGTGCTCTGGTTTAGTTTTTAAGTGGCTCTTATTTCGCACTTTAGGGGGGTATAAAAGAGCTATGGAATCTCAAGTGAGGTTTGATCTGGATCACTTTATGAACTAGTGTTGTGTGAAATTTGTCTGTCGAATTGGAATATCACCACCAGCTGCGGTGGTCGCTGTTAATCAGTTGATGTAAGGCTTGTCTTATCATTTTATTTGTTCTTAAGAATGTTGTGTTGGTATGTTTTGGGTATTTAAATTAATTTTTATTTCCTACCGACTACCGAGCCACATTTTATTTAGATTTGGAAAGTTTCATGAATGTGCATTTTCCTGCGGAAATTGGCCATGGGTCTTGGTTGGTTAATTTATTTCGGACTTAAAAATCCTCACCATTTATCACTCTCTTTATGAGTTGTAAAGTGAAAGAAAATCTTAACTGTCGACACCCTTTGATTCTGGTATAGAAGTGGTGGAGGAAAGTGTCAGTCTACGCAACACAACACGCGCTTTGTAAACACTCATTTGTATTAAATATGTGCTTTGTAACTAGTGATTCTTCTCGTACTCAATTCCTATTTTTTCTTACAAAAAATTTGAGGGTGAGCAGATTGAGAAGGTGAGGTGACAATAATATACAATAAAATTGCATGTCCGGATGATTGTTGATTAATTGGAATGGCTGACCCGATTACATATTAATTAGGTGCAAAATGGAAAAACAGAAAAATACATGAGAAAGGTATAGATTTTGAAGGGAACTCCGTAAATAATTTGGCAGTGCATTTTTAATATGTTTAGGAGTAGGCTAATCGATTGGTGAAGGCTCATCTAATCGAACATTAATAATTCCATCAAGGCGTGGCTGAATTGCTAACAAACGAAATTGCCACTCAAGTACAAGTATACATGGAATGGTAGATGCAACCACTGTTAAAATTTAAGTTGCTTCCTTAATATTGTAAAACAAACAGGGTAAATAACACTTAGCAACACAACGTTATGATTTTTTACATTCGTGTCCTAATATAAGTATATTGATAAATCAGATTATAATGTTTTGAATGAGTTCACAATCTTGTCTTGATGACTGAATTCAGACACGTTTTGCCTAGCTGACACACCAAAAAGCCACATCATTTACACATTGAACTAAAATTTATAAAAAAAAATCTGAAATCACCACCTAGCACCACCTCTCCCTTGCTCTGGCATTTGCACAAATGCACTCACCGGGTGCCCCTTATTCACACACATTGTATTCACTCTGAAAGTAACACCACAAATCACCACCCATGATTTCCTTCTCATCAATCCAGTTGACTCCCGCCACCCAATCCACCTCTGCTCGAACCTCGCGGCTCCTCCACCGCAATGTCCAACTATCATCCTTTTCACCGCTTCAACAACACTACCAGTATTCCCACCGCCGTCATTTGCCATTTTTGGACATTTTCAGGAATGAAGGATGCTACCGGAAATCACTCCGAGAAATTCATCACAATCACCGGGACACCCAAAGAACTTCAAAATCTTCAATATCTTCGCCGCGACAATCAGCTGCGCGAAGCACTGCGCGTTATAGAGATCCTTTATAGAGATCATTTTCAGTGCCCCCGTCGCCTTCCCCGACCGAATTGACTCCACGGTGGCTCCATTGGTGATGCCTAACAACTGCCTCACCGACAATTCCTCGAGAATTTTGCAATTTTAGAGCAAGAATTTCACTCCTTTAGCTCCAAAGCTGCAATATTCGCACGAAAACTTCTGCAAATTCTTGTAGTTCTTCGCGAAAGTGGTCACCCCATCGTTGGTGAGTGATCGATCTTAATTTCGTGAGGAAAATAAATGCGAGAAGAACACAAGGGATTTACGTGGTTCGATCTTTGAATTAGATCTACGTCCACGGAGCAAGCGAGAGTATTCGTGTATTGAATGTGTAAGCGAGCGATTACAAAGAGTGTGAATGAATTATTTCGTCTAATCTAGCCTCTATTTATACACAATTATTTAGACCTAGATCTTAAATCCGAGGTCTTCTAAATAGATTCGAGATCTTGGATAGGATCTTAATCCTATCCCTTCTCGAATTAGGATTCTTTTAGATATGGCCGAGCCTTCTGCGTTCCCACCGGTTTTAGGGTCTTCTTGGGCGAACTTGTCCAGCCGAGCTTGACGCCGCTTTTACTTGTATTGGGCACGATGCTTGGGCTGGCGATTGGGCCATATCCTATCACAACCCCCAAAAAAAAGACGCAGGTTAGGTCGTATTGGTTTTGGGTTGTTTATGCCGAGGCGGGCGCGAACGATCGACTTGGTATGTGTCAATGTTTCGGTCATATGCCATGTTTGCGAGGCATCTGCCGAGGTTGTCGCTACCGTTACTATCTCTTGCCGAGGCGTTAAGTCGAGGTTTTCTCGCTTCACCACCGACGAGGCGTTAGTCGGCTTCACCGACGAGGCGTTAAGCCGAGGTCTCTGGCCGACTTCACCGGCGGGCGTTTAACCTAGGTCTGGCGTCTGCTTCACCTGACGAGGCGTTAAGCCGAGGTCTCTGGCTGACTTCACCTGGCGAGGCGTTAAGCCGAGGTCTTCTGTCTGGCGTCACCGACGGGCGTTAGCCGAGGTCCTCGATCGACTTCACCGACGGGCGTTAAGCGAGGTCTTCTGTCTGGCGTCACCGACGTTAAGCGTTGTCCTCCGACCGACTTCACCGACGAGGCGTTAAGCGGGTCTTCGTCTGGCGTCACCGACGAGGCGTTAAGCGGGGTCGAACACGGATTTTTCCGCCGTTGAGTACATGACACGGATACGCATTTAATGCGCATTTAATGCGGCAGGTTGGATTCCCGATAAAGCGCATAATTGGGGAATATCTTCCTTGATACGCCATTTCTCATATCACTTTTGCTATTTCAAAATTTCGACTTTCAAACTTCAAGAAAAAAAGATAACTGTCGCCATTGTTGTCTCGGAGTTCATCACCATCATCCTCGAAAACCAAAAGTAAGTTATGGCTTCTTCTTCTTCTAGTAAATCTTCCGAGCTTCAGATTAGAATCATGCCGTCGGATTCACGGCGGTTTTATATGTTCCCCTTTCGGGATTTTGGTAAAGTGTCTTCTTTTCTTCTATCTTAACAATCTCCGATGTAAAGGAGATTGTATCCCAATACTATATTTCTTACGATATTATTTATGTTGCCCCGTCCGAGAATAGGGCTTGTGCCCTCCGGAAGGGTTTGTCACCGCGTCTGAAGACGTCTCCGGCTGGTCTTCGTGTTCCTTATCCTCGTGTATATGTCGAACTTCAACGGATGTTCGCATATCACTACCAACTTACGCCAAATTCTTTCCGCATCCGGTGGGCTAAGTGTCTATGCCCATCGGCATAATTTTCCTTTCACATTAGGGCTTGTTCTCGTTTTTGCAACGAAGGGTGGTTCGGTGGTATTATTTATCACCCGTCAGAATTCAAAGTGAAGATAAAGTCGAAGATCTCGAATCGCGGAAAGTTTTTTTTCCGCTTGGTTCGAGGATCACTGAGTTTACATGGCGATCGGAGAAGATCGCCGATGTGATGGTTGATTTAGATTGACGGTGGCTGGAGGAGGCACCGGACAAAGTAGGTCTCGTGGGCGAGGCCTTTCTCGAGGCCGAGCTTGCATTGCGGGGCTTAGCCTTATGATCCCGCCACCGAGGTGGAGTCGGTGAAGGGTGAGGCCCTCCTTCTCTTCTCGCTTTTGTTGCATGATTATCCGTGTATGTATGCCCGACTTCTTGTATTTTTTTTGTAGTGAACTTGATCGGGATAAGAAGAAGAAGAGGAAGTCGGCGGTGTCGAGCTCCCTCCTCGATTTTGAAGGATGTCGGGGATATGCAGAGCGGCGAGGAGGCTTGAAGTCCCCGAGTCGCAGCCTCTTAAGCGTTTTAAGAGGTTAAAGCGTGCTATCCCCGAGGTCATGCTGTTGCCGACCCTAATGTCGTCTTTGCACTCAATGAGCTCCCCCTATCTTTCCCGAGGTAGCGTACTTATCCTTTTTCCTTGTGAAGTAATATAAATAATGTATTCTTCTGACCTGATGGGATTCTGTATAGGGGGTTGAGGTCGTGTCGGCCGAGGTGGCCAAGATGTCTGCCGGGATGGCCCAGATGTCCGGTCTCATAACGGACTTCTTGAAAGGGGCCGTTAGCCAGTTTGACGGGGTGGCCCGGTATGCTCAGGGAATGGAGGAGGAGAAGACTCTCCTCGTCCAAGAGATTAGCGAGGCCGAGGCAAAGCTCCGGGACCTCGTCAAACAAGACGGCGGATCTGTTGCCGAGGCGGTGGGCGGCGGTCGAGGCGGCGGCGGCCGAGGCGATGGGCGGCAAGGGCTAGGCGGCGGAGGCGAGTCGCCTTAATGAAGGCAGAGTTGGAGGAGGCTCGGCGTCGGGAGGCCGAGGTGGCGAGCTCGCAGGGGGAGATGCTTCGGGCATTTGCGGAGAGGCTATTCCTGTCTGGGGGCTTCTCCGGGATGGTCGGTGATGCGGCCGAGGTCCTCAATAAGCGTGCCGTCTCAGATGCAATCGAAGAAGTCGCCGAGGACTACCCAGAATTGGATAAATCCAAGTATGGGTATGAGGAGATAGAGGATGATGTCCTGAGGCGGGCCTATTTCGATGTCCTTGTCCGCGGCCTGAAGGAGCTTCCTGTGCTGCAGAGCGACTTACTCCCCGGTTACTCACGACCGCGAGTCTGCTCGCGCATGTCCCGTTGACCGAGATCCCCTGACCGACGCTTTAATGGTTGATCGTGCAAAGGGTCGGGAGGCGCACTGGGGCTTCAGCGGCGAAGAGGCTCGGGAGTTCTGAGGAGCCGAGCCGAACGAGCCAAAGTAGGGGCTAAGAGGCCGAGGCTTTCCAGCTCGGAGGCGGTGAGGTGGATGACAGGCCAAAGCTTCCGGAGGGTCATTGATCCCCTTTTCCTTTTTTTTTTTTTTGAATGTAAATGTACATTGGTTTCTGCCTAAGGGCATATTAATAAAATCACAAGTTTATGCGAGAAAACTTATCTTTTTATTCAGTTGTCGCCTGAAATGCTTGATGCTTCTCCTTGGTTGAACCAAATCGAAGACTTGTCGCGCGCTCTGGAATTGAAAGAGGTCGAACTCCTCCATATAAAGGGACAGCTGGGCCATGTGCAGGCGGAGTCTGATATTAAGCATAGAGCTGCCCAGGAGAGCTGTGACGAGCTCCAGGCTCGTCTTTTGCAATTGGAGGAGTCGTTCGAGGTCGCCAAGGAGAAGGCTAAATTAATAGCTGAGGAGCATGCCGAGTACGAGGAGGTCATCCATCGAAATGGTGGGATGACTATCTCGGAAGTTGAAGCCAAGGTTGTCGAGACCGCTGCTTGTTGTGCGAGGTACCGACGTGAATATGGTCGAACCTCCCGGCACCACAACGGCGGTTATTTGAATTAAAAAGGCTCGGAGGCATATACAAGACCGTCATTGCTCGACAACCACAGCTCAAAGAACTGCTTCGACGGGATGCAGATGCCTCTTCTTCACGGGCTTCCGCCTATAATAAATGCTCAATTTTGACGATCCGTGGATAGCTCAAGAGAGGCGCTATGGCCCATGAACGACGTGGATCCTCAGGGGCCGGCCAGCGCCATCGAGTGGCGAGGTCGATCTAGCGAGCTTTATCGTCGAGTGGCGAGGTCGAGGCGAGCTCATAGTATAGATCGAGGACGGTGAGGTAGGATTAGTATAGATGAGTGTTGAATCGCGATTTTCTAGGGATTGGCTCGGTTTTTCCTCTCCTCCTACCGTAATATGTAATCTGCATAACTTATTTTGAAATAAGAAAGATTTATTTGCTTCAGATTGACTTTATATTGAACAAAGTAATATATGAAGGGAGTTCGTCCTTGAGAGAGTTCCGTCTTGAATAAGCGAAGGAATCCGCTCGTAGAAAGGTAGCTCGTCCTTGTAGAGTTCCGTCTTGAATTAATGATTTTTTTGCCGAGGTCGTCGGGAGGGTGGTCCCTTATTTCGCCTACATAGAGTACCATCTTCAAATAAACGGGTAACGATCTCGTATGTAGGAATGGTTCTGCTTTTGCCGAGGTCATCGGGAGGGTGGTCCCTTATTTCGCCTGCATAGAGTACCGCCTTCAAAATAAATGAAGGTGATCGATCTCGTATGTAGGAATGGTTCTGCTTTTTGCCGAGGTCATCGGGAGGGTGGTCCCCTTATTTCGCCTACATAGAGTCTGTCTTGAAATAAGCGAAGGTAATCGATCTCGTATGTAGGAATGGTTCCTGTTTTTGCGAGATCATCGGGAGGGTGGTCCCCTTACGCGCTTAAATTCATCTTCGTATGAAACGAAGGTAATCGACCTCCGTCGAGGAATTTGTCCTCCGTGGGGGTATAGAATAATGGTGAAGATTAATTATGCATTAGTGACAAATAAAACATGCACAAAAATAAAATTTTATTGATAAAAGACGACGTAACAAAGTAAGACTCAGACTCGATTAAACAAGACTCTGAAAACACGACCGAACAAGACTCGACCTTTGACACTTATGCATAATATCTCTTCAGATGAATGATGTGCCATGCGTTGGGTAATTGCTCACCGGACAATTGGGCGAGCTTATAGGCCCCTTTGCCGAGGACTTCGTCGACCCGGTAAGGTCCTTCCCATGTGGCTTCCACTTGCTGAGCTGCACGGCTTTCTTGACTTCATTATTTCGAGTCGAGGTCGCCCACTTGGAATTGTCGGGTTTTAACACCGGTTGTAATACCAGCTACTTGTTGTTTGTACTCAAGCGGACCCGAAATTTTATCGGGGGGTCCAAAAAATATCTGGGGTCCAAATAATCATAATTTATAAATTTATAAAAGAATTTTATAATTAAAATTAAAAATAAATAACAATTTAATATGAAAAATTGAAACTCGGTGCTATATACTTAAAAAACAATTGATGTATCCACCAAAACAATCAAAATTTGTATTTTCATTACCAAAAAAAAGAAACAAACCATTCTTTTATATGTTTAGCCACCTTTCAATTTTTATGTATTTATTTCAAGCATAATATAGACTATTTTTTACATATTTTATACCTTTAAATATATATTTTAATTATTAAATATAAAATTACTATTATACCCCTAATAATTTTTAAAATCCGGTGGGGCCAGTGTCTGGACCCCCTCAGGTCCGCCAACGCTTGTACCGAGCTTCCTGATGTGGCGAGGTCTCTTTTTCTTCGAGTAGATCCGGATCACTCGTAGATTTTCCTCATTTGCTCGCAGAGAAGTCGATGGTACGGGACTCCATACTCCATTTGCGGGATCACTGCTCGGTTCCATACACCAAACCGTAGGCGTTTCTCCGCTCGAGGTCCTAGGTGTTGTTCGGTATGACCATAAGACTGTGGTAAATTTTTCCACCCAGGCCTTAGCTCGGTCGAGACAGTCTTGATCCTTCACGATGGTCCCGTTGGTGACTTCATCGACCATTTGCTTGAGGATGGGCCACCGAGGTGAATTTTGTTGGATCCAAGCTCTTGACACCACTCTCGAATGTCTTATCGGTGAATTGTGTTCCGTTGTCCCAAAGGAGGATATGAGGGATGCTTAGTCGACACACTATGTTCTTCCGACGAAGTTGAGGCGTTCTTGCTTGTGATTTTGCCAAGGGCTCGGCTTCCACCCACTTCGTGAAGTAGTCAATCGCAACAATTAGGAATTGGAGTTGTCACAGTGCTTTACAAAGGGGCTCACGATGTCGATCCCCATTGCATAAACGGCCAAGGGCCCCTGTGGAGGTGAGGTCGGTGCGGTAGCCTCGTGCGTTCCCATGGAGTTGACACTTGGACACTTTTCACAAGGTTAATTGAGTCCGGAACATCATTGCCAATAGTATCCCCATCTCACGACTTTTTTGACAAGGCTCGAGGTCCGATGTGACTTCCGCATGATCCTTCGTGCACTTCTCATGAACGTAATCACTCGGTTCGGACCCAAGCACCTTAAGAGGTTGGAGATATGACTTTCTCAGATAGGACCCCTGCTCAATTGTATATCGCATAGATTTGTTCAGATCCTCCTAGCTTCCAAACTTGTCATGGGCGGTTCGTCTTCTCGTGTACTCTCGAATGAGAGTCATCCAATTGGGTTCTTCATCCGAGACTATGTTGACCTCGGCTCGCCATCGGTATTGTCTATGCTTCTGCTTTGGACTTCTTCTCTTGGCGGGCTCGTTGACGACGAGGCCAATTTACTTAAACTATCTCGAAAGTATGAGAAAATCCGTTGCGTGCTTTTTGCTTTTCCAGGTATTTCTTCATCCTGTTGCTTTTTGCTTCGTATTTCCCAACATTTGGCTTACTACGACCGAGAATCACCGTGAACTTGCACGGCTCGTATTTGGAGATTTTGAGCTAAGCGAAGCCTGCGATCAGGCTTCATACTCTACTTCGTTGTTCGTATTTTTGAATGTGAACCGGTGAGTAGGTGATCTCGCCGTCCGGCCTAGGAGTAAGATTCTGCTCCATTACCGTTTCCCAAGCCCCGTCAACGTGAGTTGCCAAGACCTTTGGTATTTCATCCATTGGTTCGGCTTCGCATCGTCTGCACGGACTCGGTGGGCTTCGGTTTCTCGACGGTTAGCCTCGGCAGGAATCCGCTAGGCTTGACCTTTGATGGCTGGCGGGCGAAGGATATATCGTGCTCGCCCGCCTCGATTGCCCATTTCTCGATTCTCTCGAGGCTTGGGCTCGTCAATACTTGCCAAGTGGGTAGTCGATGAGGACTTGTATGGGATGTGCATGGAAGTATGGACGTAGTCTCCTCGCTGGCGTTACCAATGCTAAGGCAAGCTTCTCCAGGTGATACCTCGCTTCCTGCCTTTAGTGCTCGGTGATGAAATACACCGAGCCGACATCCTTCCTCTCGTGCAAGACGCACTTATGGATTCGTCCGGGCGCGAGGTAGAGAAAAGG
This sequence comes from Salvia rosmarinus, assembly GCA_036937905.1. NCBI lineage: Eukaryota > Viridiplantae > Streptophyta > Magnoliopsida > Lamiales > Lamiaceae > Salvia > Salvia rosmarinus. The sequence continues at coordinate 63,904,017 of CM072818.1, read as the reverse complement.
ACCTCTCCTCTTTCGGACGGATAGAGTGGGAGTTCGGTAGCTCTTGAGGTCTTCAAAGGCGGACTTGTGTACATCATCCCATGAGAATTTGGGGCCTTTTGAGTATCTTGAAGAAGGTAGGCGCTTATCCGCGGCTTTTGAAAGAAAGCGGCAAGGATCTGCTATCGCACTGTCACCAGGTACGTCATGGATGGTCTTTGGCATGTTCATTTCAAAATGGTTTGGACTTGACGGGTTGGCTTTTAGCCTTCATGAAACCCAGCACCCTAAGAACTTTCCAGACCGGACTGCAAACGTGCACTCCTGGGGGTTCAGCCAGTTGATTTTTCGGAGAAGGCCGAGGACGATCCGGAGGTCGGCAACACATGCGGCTTCCTCCTTGCTTTTGACGACGATGTCGTCTACGTATACCTCCACATTCTGACCTATGTAGGGCTGAAATATTTTGTCCACCATCCTTTGATAGGTAGCCCCTGCATTCTTGAGGCCGAATGGCATCTTTTTATACGCAAAGACTCCGAAGTCGGTAATGAAGGCTGTCTTGGCCGCGTCTTCGTCGTCCATCAGGACTTGGTGATACCCTTTGTATAAGTCTAAGAAACTGAAGACTTCGTATCCGACCAGCGCGTCGACCTTCTTGTCAATGTTGGGAAGGGGATAGCAATCCTTTGGGCAATGTTTGTTGAGGTCGGTGTAGTCAATACACATTCGCCATCCCCCTCCTCCTTTCTTCACCATCACCGGGTTGGCTATCCAGGTTGGATATTTGACCTCGAACAGTATGCGAGCTTTTAACAGCTGGTTCACCTCGTCGTGAATGACTTGGTTCCGTTCGGCTGCAAAAATTCTTTGCTTCTGTCGAACTGGTTTTATGTTCGGGTCGATGTTGAGCCGGTGAGTGATGATACTTGGTGAGACTCCGGTCATGTCGAGGGGAGACCAAGCAAACACATCTCGGAATTCCCGTAGGAGTTGGATGATCTGATTCTTTATTTCAGGTGCCTTGGTGAGACCAACTTTGACGACCTTTAAGGGCTCATCTTCGTACAATGCGACCTCTTCCGCCTGGTTGTCGGGGGTGTACTTCTTGACTCCAACTCCTCGGGTTCCTTTAATTGCTATGCCTGTGGGTGCTGGACCGAGGTCCCTGCACCTCGTAAGGCAACCTGCATACATTCCTCGCTTGCTTTTGATCACCTCGGATCACGGTACTGCTCCTTTGTGGTGGGTATCTTCATTGTCGGGTGGTGCGTTGAGCATACCGCCCTTACGCTGCTCACCAATCTCGCCTAGTATGATGTTATATGGTGAGTGGGCCTTCACTACGAAGAATTGCACCACCTTGGTGGAGCTCGTTGGTGACTTCCCCACCGTGACGGGTAGCTCTATTATCCCTTCCGGGCGCGTCTCTTCTTGGACGAAGCTTCGGAGTGGCAGCGGCTTGTGCGAGGCGCGCTTCTTCTATCCCTAGCTTGTCAAAATATTCCTTGAAAAGGATGCTTACCGACGCGCCGCTATCAATGTACACGCTTCACCAACTTATTCGCGACCATCGCATGGATCACCAGGCGCATCCCGGTGGGGTACTATTGTGGATGGGTCGTCCCGGAGAAGGTGATCGCCGTCTTTTCTCGAACCTCTTGTTGTTAGGCTCGCGGTTTTAGGACTTGGGCTTGGCCTTGAGGAGGACTTCGTGACTCCACGGGGAGCCCGTAATAGTGGAGATCACCGCGTCATATTGGGACTCGTCGTCTCCTTCCTCATCGATGTCGCGCCGCTTTTTTGTGGGCGCAATTTCCCTCTTCCTTTGCTTTCTTCTCTCTCTGCGGTCGGCAGCGATCCTGTATTTAGTAATTTTCGGGGTCCATCCCGAACCAACATCTCTATCTCCCATGAGTTCTTTGCACTCTTGATGTCGTGCCCATAGTCTCCATGGAATGAGCAATACTTATCCACGGTTCGACGCCTCTTTCCTCCCCGCCATCGGTCGAGGCTTCTCGAACAGTTCATATGGAGTCGTGATTTACGCCTCGGCTTCGTCAACGGGGTGTATTGAGGTCGCTCCGAGGTGTCACGCGGACCAAGCACGGACCTTATAGGGTGATGTAATCTTTCGCGCGCTCGCCTTGGTTCGATCTCCCTTCCTTCATCTCTTCATTTTTCCGAGGCTCTGCCTTGCCGCTTCGCGCTTTTTCTTATCGGCCTCGTTCGCTTTGGCGAACCGGTTGGCTATCGCCACACTCGTCGCGATCTGAGGTTCGTGCCAGCGATCTCTCGGTATAAGGCCCCGGAAGATACCGTTTTGGAAGGCCGAGATGACTAACAGTCGTTCACGTCTTGACCTTCAAACGCCCTTGTTAAACCTCGTCATGAAGTCACCGATGGACTCGTTACGGCTTTGCCTTATGGTGAGGAGGTATGCCGACGACGTTTTGACTCGCCGGAAGAACCTTCGATGGAAGGCGCCATCAGTCGCGATAGAGCCGATGCTTCCGTAAGCGGTATCGAACCACCTGCGGGCGTTGTCGACGAGTAACTCCGGAAGAGTTTGCACATATGAACTGTCTTTGAGGCGTTGGTTGATCATGTTGTATTGGAACTGCGAGAAAAGTTTTGTGGATCCTCGATCCGTCATAGGGCGATGCTCAGATGCGATATTTATCCGGGGCGAAGTGTTGAGTATCATGTTTGAGAACGGGTGACTATTTTCCGTACCCATCGGCCGTCCTCCGGAGATTGGGACGGAGTTCGACGATCGAACTCGTTTTGGTGACTCGGACCGACCTCCACGGCCATGATGTCTTTTCCGCTGTTCGTTCCTTGGAGAGCGGGCGAGTTCGCTGATCGGACTCGTTACGCGATCGGGCGGCTTCGTGGCGGTCACGACGTCCTCTCCCGCGTCGCTCGTTCCTTGCACGGTCGGTTTGGGCCCCGACCTCTCGTTGTGATGCCTCGTACCTAGATGAGGCTTCGGCGTTTCTGTCTTCAGGACGTGGCCGACCACGTGTTCACCGAGGTCTTGGAGAAAGCTCTCCTTATTTTTCTCGAGAAACCCCTTGACAGCGTCGTCAAGGTTTACTTGTGAGCCGGAGGTTCCCCTGGATTGTTGCTGCGATTTCCTTCGCTATGGTATCCTGCCTCCTGCAGGGCGGGGTGTCCGTGCTCGTCGAGACTTTGGACATATCCTTCGGGGGTTTCTTCTCTGATCGGGCTCTTCCCGAGCTGAGCTCGGCGTTCCCTCTCGCCGTCGATTGTTGTTGCCGGCGACGGTCCTGGATGCATGACTTCTGGTGTACCTGGTCATGATTATTTCCCTGTAAACGGTGGTTGATCGAAAACACAAAATTTCGGTTCCCACAGACGGCGCCAGTGATCGATCTTAATTTCGTTAGGGAAATAAATGCGAGAAGAACACAAGGGATTTACGTGGTTCGATCTTTGAATTAGATCTACGTCCACGGAGCAAGAGAGAGTATTCGTGTATTGAATGTGTGGGAAGCGATTACAAAGAGTGTGAATGAATTATTTCGTCTAATCTAGCCTCTATTTATACACAATTATTTGACCTAGATCTTAAATCCGAGGTCTTCTAAATAGGATTCTAGATCTTGAATAGGATCTTAATCTTATCCTTCTCGAATTAGGATTCTTTTAGATATGGTAGGCCCTGCGTTCCCACTGGTTTTAGGGATCTTCTTGGGCGAACTTGTCCGGCCGAGCTTGACGTCGCTTTACTTGTATTGGGCACGATGCTTGGGCACGACGGTTGGGCCATATCCTATCACGAGCTTGTGGCGGTCTAGAGCTTGAGTCGAGAGGGAGGCGCGAGGTTCCATCCATTTTCATTTTGAAGTTGATATTGTAATTTCAAAACAAAGAGAAAGAGAAAAGATAGATGAAAAAAATCTGAATTGGCAACAGTAATACACTGTTTTGCTCTTTATTAAATTTTATTTTTTAATTTTATATGTAAATTATGTGGTACTCCGACGTGTCAATAAGGCAATACGGGCCCGAATTCACCATCGGAAAACACGATTGTAAACCTAGTCAAAATGTTATAATCGATTTATCAATATACTCACGTTAGAATATAAATATAAAAAATCACAAACATTAGGGTGCTAAGTGTTATTTTCCCAAACAAATAATAAGGTAATTTGGCAACTAAAAGAAAGGAACAATTGCAATTGCAATTGCGTTTGGTAGGCTTAGGGTTAGGAATTAGGACAGCGGCCAGCCGAGTTAGCCCGAGCCTTTGGACAACGATAGGGTTTCCGGATTAGGGTGGTTTGGCTCTGCGTCTGTCTGACCAATCAATTTGGTTACGACAGTACATTTCTACCCTATTTTATATGTATGGTTGGTAAAGAGCTGTCTGTGTTTCTTACATCGGTGGCGCCGTCGGAACTGGAATCTTCTAATAATTGACTCTGTAGCAGTCGTTGAGGTCCAGTTTTAACGATATTCATGCGAATTCCTCTCTAAAACCGCTTCGTGTTCCTCAATTTTGCTTTGCTTCTTTATATTCTCACTTATATCCCGCGTTTTGTTTTCCCACTATTCTTAGGGTACTTGTCTAAAGGCTTTACTGTAATTGTTAAGCAACGTGTTAGTCTTGAGGATCTGAAAGCCGAGCTATATAGCCGCTGCGTGTTAATTGCAGTATTTTTTAGCAAATATTTGCATTGGTTTCACCTCATAATACTCACTTTCTCTCAGATACAACGTTATATAATCGCAACTACTGCCAAATATGGGGAATTGCTTTGGTAAGGTATGAAGTATTCGTGGTGATTATTCTTAAATTAGTGGCTTCTTCTTTTTCTTTTGCTGGTGATTATTGTTATGTTTCCTGACTTCTCTTCTCCAATTGTTCCTTTTATTATCTTGCATCTAAAATTTTATTCTTGATCAGAAGTTCACTTTGTTCGTACCATGCAGCGTCATAATCATGGGGATGACTCTGATCACAATGTTGAATTTACTGGTGGAAATGTGCATCTCATCACAACCAAGGAAAGTTGGGAACAAAAGATAGACGAAGCAAAGAGATATGGAAAGCTTGTGAGTATCTGCTTCACTTCATTACGCACTAAGGCCAATCTGTTCTATGCTCTATTATAATAATTGTATCCACAGCTCTATCTTTTCACGTAGAACGTGTTTTGAAGTTTTGATGACTCGCTCCCAATATCCAGATAACATACTTATTCTTTGTTAGATACTTAAAACGGATTTATTATTCATCTACTTGCTTCAATTGCTCGACAATTCTGAAAGGTGAGACCCTTGATAATAGAATTAGATGCCTTTGTACATCTAGTTATGATTAGATATTCTCCTTGTATATCTCTTAGTTCTCACTGATCAGAATCGGTAATAGCTACAAAAACATTTGAAGATGGTGAACACCTTAGTGTAAGAGTTAGTGCCTGCTCTTTCATTACTCTTAAAAATCTTAGACTTCACTCCAAAAATTGGGCTTTTATTCCCTAAACCACTCCGTCTCTTAATATTTTTCTTTTTTGTTGGTTTGTTTAGGCTTGGGGGTGAGGTTTTTAGATAGATTAATAGAATACACTTAATTAATCCTCATAGGTTCTAGTATACAACTTCCACCTCATCTTCCTTAGTAATGGCACGTTTGGGTTTAAGAGAGGCGGATAAGGAGATGGATAGCCTATGTTGTTGTTTGGCATTTATAAGGGAGTGATTGGTGAAATAGCTACTTTCTTTGTCATGATACATAATGTCGAGGGTCAACAACGTATTTGTGTTTCAAGTTTTAATCCCTTCTGCAGCTCCTCCATATTGTCTGTGACTAAAATCTCTACATGGGAGGACTCTGTAAACCTCTGATGTCCTTCCCTCAACGCTTGCTTTCTACTGTGGGAAAACAGAGGCATGTAGCTATACCCAGCTCCTCCATAGGCATGCTTCAACTTTGACACTCCCATGTGTGCTGAAGTATTGCTTAAATCGATCTATAATAGTAATTGGAAGAAGTGACGAGTTTTAGTATCTATGGCTTCAATGTGGAAGCTTTTACTGTCGTGTTCAAAGCTTGGAGCATTTGTGGTGTTTTGCATTCCTAACATGGATTAATCATATGACAGGTGGTAGCCAATTTTAGCGCTACATGGTGTGGCCCTTGTAGAATAATTGCACCTTTCTTCGTCGAGCTATCTGAGAAACACCCTTCGATAATGTGTCTCACAGTCGATGTAGATGAACTTACTGTAAGTTTCTGCTCCTATATGACAAGTCAAATGCATTGCATACAATAGCTCTGATACATGAGTTTTGTCGTTTGCATCAGGAATTTAGCACATCATGGGATATAAAGGCAACTCCAACCTTCTTCTTCCTAAAAGACGGACAACAAATCGACAAACTTGTAGGCGCTAACAAGCCAGAACTAGAGAAGAAGTTCATTGCCATAATAGATTCAGTGGCACCACCATGCCCAACGTAGTTTCTTGGGCGTGGATCCTGTCATTAGCTCAAGGAATTGGTACATCTTCTCTTTTCCTTGTGACTATCGACGTAAGTATAAATTGTAAATCCAAGAGTGGTGTTATTTTGTGCATGCCATTTATCGTTTGAATGGTGTGTGTGAGAGAGAGATTCAAGATTTGGTTATTATAAGAGTATATGGTCATCCCAATTCCCATTATTCCCTGGATGCCCTCTCAAAAGAACTCGAATATATTCGATTTAAATGCATCTAGGTAAACTGGCATTTTGGTATAGTAAATATATGCTACTCTTATTAATGCTCAAATATTATTTTGGTTACAATTTAAAATGCCCCATCTGGAATTGGTCAAATCAATTTGGCCGCCTCTCTGTAGTGTGTTTGTCAAGAATCAAGCTGACAAATAATGTGTTTTATTTGTTGAATTTCCAAACCCTAACCATATGATGAAAGAGACGGGGACAAAAGTCTCCCAAGTTTCAATCATTCAATCTTTATCTAATGTTATGTTTCCAATTAGATGACTTGTTGCCATATTTAACAAAGAGCGTTGGCGTTATATAGCCATCCAAGTTAAGGAATGTCAAATTATAGCCACGAACATAAAAATATCAAATTATAGTCAAATAGTACCAATAGTACCAATAGGATCAAATGATCCTATCGGTACTATTTGGTGATAATAGTCCCAATAGGTCCTATCGGTACTATTTAGTGATAATAGTCCCAATAGGACCAACAACTTAGCCATAATTTGACATTTTTATGTTCGTGGCTATAATTTGACATTCCTTAACTTGGATGGTTATATTAGTGTATTTCCACTTTAACAAATCTCACTTGCGCACGTCATAAGTTTTCTCCTTGAATCAGCCTCCTCCAAATTTATACAATTTCAACCAAACTAGTTGGGTATCCCCCTTAAAATGCACGTAACGCGATACATAACAATATTGGGCAAATACGAAGGAACAAATTATTGTTACAATCTTTCAGTATGGATGAGGCTGGTAAAATGTTTTGGCGCAAACAAATACACGATATATAAATAAATATTCAAGTATTTTAAAAAATAAGATACAAGCAAAAATAATATAAATCAAGAAAACCTCTTCCTGCGGTTAATAGGACTAAACAGCACAAGTAAAATCCCATGAGTAAACGGCAAGCAAATTTGTTGCTCCCATCACCTCCCTTTCGGATTCATTATCTGAGAAAAAACGGCACTCGGAGTTAGTCCGTCTGAGTCTTCACTAGCAAGGCTGCGGCCACCAATGCTCATCGACAATCCACTGCTTTTCGAATCCGTGATGTTGCCATCAAAACCTGAGGACGAATCAGGGTCCTTCTTCCCCTTACATGTAACGTCGTATGATTCAATATCTATATCACCAAGACCCTTCCCGCTTTCCTCTGCACTCTCCTGCAACTGCAGAGCGAACTCAAGGTTCCACAGCACATCACCCATGGAAGGCCGGTCCGTTCCAATGTCAGACACACACTTCACTGCAGTCTCAGCAAATTTCTTGAAGCATTCTGGCGCTATCTTTCCCTTTAGGTAGGGATCCATTATCTGGTCGAGGATGCCTTTCTTGTAACAATGCTGAGCCCACTCGGCCAAGCTCACTTGTTCTTTGGGGAGTGCAGGGTTTAGAGCTGGCCGAGCGCATATGATCTCAAAGAGGACAACTCCGTATGAGTAAACATCAGATTTTTCGGTCAGTTGCTGGCGCCTGAAGTACTCAGGATCCAGATAACCGAAGCTTCCCTTGACCACGGTGCTGACATGGGTATGGTCCAGTGACGGGCCAGTTTTTGATAGACCAAAATCCGAGACCTTAGCCACCCACTTCTCATCCAAGAGGATGTTAGTTGTCTTGACATCACGGTGAATAATTGTATGTTTGGCTCCAGTGTGCAGATAGTGCAAGCCACGAGCAGCACCTATGCAAATCTCGAGCCTCTGCTTCCACGACAAGGGGGGCTTCTGGGTCTTGTATAGATGCTCACGAAGAGTTCCATAAGCCATGTAATCATATACCAGGATCATTTCACAGTTCTCTTCACAATACCCAATGAGAGAAACCAGGTGACGGTGGCGAAGCTTTGAGAGCATTTCGATCTCAGTTTGGAATTCATGAATACCTTGTTCCGAGAGCGGGTTCCCACGCTTAATTGCGACTTTCGTGCCACTGTCAATCTCTCCACGATAGACTCTTCCAAAACCACCAACCCCAAGAAGAAGAGCCTCATCAAAGTTGTGAGTGGCAGCCTTGATCTCAGCAATTGAAAAGTGGCGGCAAAGATTTGATGGCAGGGAGGAGGCGTAACTGCCTGTGGTTGTCTTGGCAGAACCTGAAGAATGAGAATTTCCATACAAGGACAATGGAAGCCAGCCATCACTAGTGCTAGAATCCTTCTTCTGCCTCCGGCGTTGGGTAACCACACAGACAATCAGACCAAGAACAAGAAGTGCTGCAATTCCACCTCCAACCGCTCCTCCAATAATACCTTTGTTATCTTTACCAGATCCAGAAGACTGGTTATTCAATAACTCGTCTGGTGTTTGTGGAAGAGGGTCTGGGTTGACACCAGCAAGATTACCAGTTGCATCACTTATCTTAAATATTTCAACTCCATTCAAGATGGCATCATAGTATTGGGGCTTCAATGGAAGGTAGGGATGCAATGCAAGCCAAAGATCCTGCCGGGGATGCCCATTAGGAACAAAGACAATATAGTCCTTGTGTACGGGGATCCCATTACCACCCGCCCAAGCAATCACATCTGCCTGCTGCTCTGCAGTCTGATTATTCAGGTAGATACTAAAAACTCTTTGATTTATCTTGGTTATGACATCTGTAACTTCGCAGAAGTGGAGCCTAACTAGGTAAGAGAAGCCAGAATCGATATCGAAGAGCCAAGTGAGGTTGTACTGCTGGTTGATAGATGCATTTGGACCCATTGATCTGAGGGTACTGTATACATCAAGAGGGGCAATGTAGCTTGGGGACCCCGAAGGGTAAGCAATCGTCGTGTTATCAGGAACCTCTGTAACCCCATTTGCTGCACCAAATAAATAAACTGAATCATCACGCCACGATCTGAACAGACCTGTATCACCAGATGAGGAAATGTCATTTCCACCCACATTCAGCCGATAAACATTCTCCAGCGCTGTGCTGTTGTCGATATTGAACCCAGTGGACTGGCCAACAACAGTCTCAGTCCCATCTGTGCTGTAAATATCGGGATGTGAAATGACCTCAATCCCATTGATGAATGCATAAGAGTTGGATGCATTTGGGGATGGGGTGAATGTAACATTCAACACTTCATCCGGGACATTCACGGAGAACTCCTTCATCATATAGTCATAGTTCAGAGCCTCCGTCGTCAGAGCAGCACTAAAGTTCCTCATCAGGGTAAATTCTCCAGAAGTTACTGAGAAGATAGCATCTGAAGCATTTAGACCATTGTACGATGCAGGATAGAAATGCAAACGCAGGAACTTGCGCCCGGACGCCACTGGGAAACTGTAGGTGAATTCGGATTGAAAAATTCGAGCAGACATGTAAGGAACCTCCGGTACTGATGGTTTTTGCACAGATGCGGTTGCAGTTGAAGACTTGGTGGTCGAAAGGGCAAATTTTGACCCAATATCTGATGTCCATTTACGGCCATCGGTATCCACAGAATCAGGAGGCCCTCCACAGTTCAAGAAAATCTTATCCGTCGGTGAGTAATCAGCTGCTGAAACTACATCAATCACAAATACCAGCAACAGAAAACCGAGAGCCGACCACAGCACAAGCTTATTGCTCTTCTTCATAGATGATAAACGGAAAACCCTAGAAAATAGCCACCTAATTTTCTGCAAAATGAAATTGAACTAGATCAATATCCCTGACCTCTATTATTTCAATCACAGCAACAGATCTATATGCGCTCAGAAATTGCTCCAGCTAAACCCAAGCATAGATAATAAACATATTGATCATAATAAGAATAACATTGGAAAACTCAGAACGCCCAACTTCACACACATAAACTCCAAGATTTTAAACTAAAAAACCACTTAAAGATGTAACAACCCAGGAAACAGGTCCAAATGAATAGCTCGACAAGAAATAAAACATTCCCGAAAAAAAAGAGGATAAGTAGCGTAATTTCTCAGATCCACAAGAAACCCAGCTCAAAAGCAAGATATTTCGAGGAACAGCAAGCTCATAACAATTCAAAAAAGAAGAAGCCAACACGGAAGAATAATTACCTGAAAAATCAGCAGGAGAATACCAAAAATGCGAGCTTCAAGACATTTTTCTGTTGCCCAGATAAGCTAACGGCCGCATATATGAGTAAGAATTCAAAACCAGCAGAGAGAATCTGAGCTCGCAGGCGCTGTAGTTGAATGTCGACGGGTTAGAGAGAGAAATATGATCACGAAAAAACTAGAGGGAGATGTCAATAACTAAGGATGTTTTATATTGAGGTGGAGTGAGATGACAATGAGACAATGTTTAGACAATAATCTTGATTGACTATCGCAGTAATTGACAGTCTAAGCATGACTATTGAATGGCTGAAATGCCCTCGGCTCATAGCTTTTCATTTAGATGAGGGTAAATATCTATATATGTTTTTAGTAACATTTTACAATTTTTCTTTAAATATATCGCTATTGTGGTCCCTAACGTTTTAAAAAAATATATATTAATGTCTCATCGATCATTTTTTGGTGTCCAACGTTTATGTTATCGAAATTTACGTATTGAATTCAAATCGATATAAAATAAAATAAAAATATAGAAAATTTCCTCTAAAATAAGGTCGTTCCATTTATTTCCTTGTATTGACGTGAAAAATAAATAGATCGATGTTGTTTTTGATGAGTTTTTCTATGTTTTATTTAATTTTTATATTGACTTGAAGTCCAATATGAAATTTCGAAAGTCACGTAAACGTTTGTACGTCGGAAATCGATTGACATGACATTAATTGAATTTTTTTGAAATGTTAGTGACCAAAATAACAATATGTTATTAAGTGAAAAATCACAAAATATTGAAATATGAATTGATATTTACACTTTGGATAATGTGTAGTTTTGGTATTTTATATTTTTGGAAATCTAACCATTTAGAAATATGTAGTTGAGTATTGTAGTTTGGTAATATAACCTTTTAGAAATATGTACTCCATTTATCTTGAAAATAATTGCGAATTTAGTTCTGGATTTTCATTAAACAGGAGTAATTAAAGAAGTTAAGTTATATGTATCTTATTTAATTTTAATACAGTGAAATATTTATTGAGGACGGAGGAGCATATTTTATTAATATTTACCACAGTTGAAATCGTTGAATCGGCATTTAATGTTTTGGAGTCATTGTATTGGGGGAATTGCTTTTGGTTGGTAAATTCTGATTGCAACAGGTGGAGGAGCAAATTGATGGCATTATGAGAATTATATCCATTTTCAAAATATTAATTTATCTTGAAGCTTTGTAGTTTGTGTGTGATTTAATTATAAATATGATAAGATTCCAGTGCTTATTAGAGACTTTGGATTATTTTTTTTAAAAACGAATAAATTGATTGAGGTTACATGAATAGAGATGAACGCGTCAAGAACAGAAGGGAAAGGGCCCAGTTTTGGTTAACGCGGTTTTTGTCTTGTGTACACAATATATTAAAATTCAGACCAAATATATGACAAAACCTAAATAATTAAAAAAATAATCTGTATTGCAATATAAAGTCTGAAGCGTGTGTAATTTAGGTAATAGTGAGTTGTGCAAAGGTTGGAATGCGGGCCAGCACAGTTGCAAGTGCAGGTAAAGGGAGTCACGTCGTGGCGTGGGTCCCATTCCGTAGCAATTCGGTGGAACGAACCTCGCCTGCCTGGCATCGCCGCGGCTAGTTGTCTGCTTCAACCGCTTGCACCTTTTTGACTTTAGCACCCCCACCAATTTGATCAAATATGCATCATGCTCAATATTCCTTTTCGAACCATACATGGACTTATCCTTCTATTATGCTCAACAAGTTGTTGGGACTAACTTCATCCACTTAATTGGATTTCATTTAGCTTCTCTTCATATCTATCCAGATTCTTGATAACAACATTGAATTCTTCCATGTTTTGGAAGGTCAAAATAAAATGGTTTTCGATGGATGTCTCAATCAATTCCTGAGCTCACAAAAATCATGGATATCGTAAATTACTCTTTAACTTGATACTGAAATGAAGAGCTTACTCTCCTAACTTGAAGACTTATGAGGAACGTATATATACTAGGCCAATATACATCCCAAAACAAAAAAGAGCTGCTCGTTCTAGAATTGTTATTGGAGTGACTCTATTGAGTGGGTTTATTGGTTGATGAAATTGAATTTGGAGAGAGCAGCAGCAGCTTGATCAGCACCTAACAAAAAATAAGGATGCCTGAGCGCAGCTGCTGCAGACAAACGCCCCCTTTTCAACAAGCCTCTCTCCGACACAAGCTTGGTTGCCAAATCCCACCCTCTACCAGAATCAAGATCAAGAATGCTCAGATCAGCTCTCATCCGAGTTTTCTCCCTCCATCTATTCAAATCATAACCAACCCCCTTCAATTCGTTGTTAAAATTCTTCAGCCCCGCAGTAGACCTCAAGCCCGGCGTCGCCATTTGAAGTAGCACTATCCCAGCAGAATACATATCAAATAGATCAGGACTATTCAACTGCAACAACACTTTTGTCAAAACTACATTTTCTAAAATTGTTAGAATGAAAAGGAAGTTTATTCAATACCTACCTGCCATAGGATCGGGAGAGAAGGGCTGCAATGGGCTCCGGTGGAGGAACGGGAGTTTCCTCAGGCATGACGTAGAGTTCGGGCGGGCAGTAATCGGGGTCGAGCAAACCGCGGTTGGGGAAGTAGTTCTTCCCTATGCGGAGGTCTGTGGCTGCACCGAAGTCGATCAGTTTGATCTGCCCCTTCTTGGTCACTACCAAGTTAGAGGGCTTTACATCACGGTGAACTATTCCTGTGTTATGAATCTTTTTCAAGGATGTTATAATCTGACGCATTACTTGTTTTATTATCAACGCATTACGCTCCATAGATTCCAGCCCTTGTAGCACACGTCCAAACATCACAGACTCTAAATTCAAAGGAAAGCTGCGATCTTTCATGTAATCGCCTAGGTCTAAATCTCCCTACTCAAAATTAAATACAATACAACCTTCACTTCACTAAAAACACAAGAATGTATTTGATTGAGAAAGATGAAGTACCTCGTATTTCCAGACGAGCCATTTCTCACCCTTTGTGAAAAGAGTGTTGGTTTTATCTGCTATGAAACTTCCAAGAAATTCTGCACACGTCTCGGGCGCAGCTCTCGATAGCCTGTAGTTAAACCACTCTTCAAACTCTCCACACTCCACTGCCCCTTTTACCCCAATCTTCACCTGAGCCGATCAACTCAAATCAGATTCTGATTCTCGATAAATTGAGCAATGATGGTGATTGAGCAATAAATTACCTTTTTGAGGATAACCTTATCTTTAAACCTTTGATCGATCCGATTCCGACGTGATTTACTCCGAAGATTGTCGTCAACATTCACATTCTTGGGCACGACTACTCCAGAATAGACAATCCCAAACGAGCCTTCGCCCAATCTATCGCCGACCAAGAAATCGGTCCTCTTCAAACTCCGCCGCCCGCTCAACGTGTCCAATCCTACTTGCAGAGGAGCTAAGATATAGGCATCGATGGCTCCGATGAGAACGCCGGGCCTCGCCGTCAAGTAAATCCAAGAAACGCCGGTGAAAACCAGCCAACCCCATTTCTCGGCTTCCGGGAGATCTCCGACGAGCTGCTGGAATTGGGAGAGGGACTGCTCCAAATGAAGGGAATTAGTGGTCAACAAATTGTCGCTGAAGAGCGCATTGCATTTCACGGCGAAATTCCTTCTGCTCACGGACCAGATCAAACTGCGGTTCGGGTGGCGGAATTGAAGTGCAGTTGCGGTAGGCGATACGAGAGAAGCCATTGAAATGAAGCGTTGTGCCTCAATCCTATGTTTATCCTTTACATGTCTACGTTTGTGGACTTCATTCAAACAACGATGCTATTAGTATTTGCTTATGATCCTCCAACATTAAATTTTAACCAAAACAAAAATTGAAACAACATAACAATTTGCAATCATATTATCTTATTATTTAATAATAGCATCGCCACAGAAAAATTATTGATATATTTATTGATGCAATCAAAAAGAAAAAAGAAATGGAAGGTTTTCTGCTTACTGCCGACCAGGATTGGTCGGCCCAATTCCAGTCTTCAGATACTTTCATACTGCAAAATTGGCAATCAATGTTATATTATTATTTTTTAAATATTATTTTTATATTTGAATGTTTCAATTTTCTTTTACATATAACAATATATACTGGAATAATAGTAAAATACTTAACTTTTTTTTTCTTTGAATCTATTGTACAAAATCTTTTTCGATGGCTAATACATTTCAGCCTATTGAGACAAGTTAACTTCACAACATTACAATTTCAAACAAAAAGAAACAACATTTACAATCATAATATGTCATTCGCCGTAGAAAAATTATTGATATACAGTAATTAGTTTTATGTATAATGGTTTCTAGTACTAAAAAGCATGATTGCTTACTCCGCCGGCGCCAAAAGTCTTAACTTTGAAGCTCGGAGTTCCATCCAGTCTGCGGTGTGGCCATCGACGAACATGCTCTCATTTTGATTCAAATAGTTGTCGGAAATCCTAAGTTTTTTGAACTAAAATTCCCAATTCCAGCCATGTATGACTGCGTCCGGCGATCAATTTGCCTCCACAATTTTCGTCCAGAACACGTAAAGTTGCGTTCACAACCTGTCTCAGACTGCCTAAATTCGTGAAATGCAGCGTTTATGACTCCGATTGGAGATCCAATGGTCTGGGATTACGCGAGACGGAAAAAATTCGTCGACTTGGAGGGAACAGAGATAACAAGGTCTGGAAGGATGAATCGAAACTGGCTGCAAAAAGCGGGATTGATGAGTCAATAGAGGAAGTTTCAAGTTTAGTGCTACCGAGGAAGATCATAAATGAGTGAAGGAGGAGGATATTGATTCCGAAATGGAGGGTTTAGATAGAGACGATAATAGACGCGGAATTGATGCGGCGGAGAGCAGGAGGAAGATGATGAGGAGATCGAATGTGTTGCTAATAATGTAAGCTGTCGAGACCCTGTGTTCTCTGAATCAATCATTTTTTCACATGCTGTTTATATTTGAAAACATATGGTTTAGCATTAGCATAAGAGATTTCATCAGGGATCTCGGATTCTTAGAAGCTGGCTTTATCATGTTATATAGACAAAAATACAATCTTTCTTTTTGCTTTGGATGCCCCTTATCCGTCTTGTAATTTCTATAATCCCCTACTGCATTTTCACTAGTTTTTCTGTAGACTTCAAACTATTGGCAAGGTGCGCTGTATTATATTTCAGAGTTGCCAAGATTAATGTTGTTGTCTTTGACATTTCCATACTTGTTTCACTTGTAGGTGCGTGGCTACACCTTGAATATCAATTCAGGCACATCAGAATCACTTGAGCTCCATTCTTTTGGAATTTCCATTATCCCCTCGAGTTTGGTATGTTTATTTGTGGGGAATTTGTGGGTTTAGATGATATGACACATATGAAGAATTTCCGATTTTACTTTAGGTAAGCACCCATGCTTTATTTGTGGATGATGTGCTGGAAGTTTTCCCCGACACAGTTGTTGTACATGATGCTGCTGCATCGCGCTTACAACGACTAACCAAGGTAAGTCGAGCTGATTCTGCGATGTTCATTCACAAATTGTATGCAAATGTCATATCAAATTGGTGTTCATATATGCTATTATGAATAAAAATCTTGGATTTAGAGATGAAGCTTGCCTGCCTGCCTCCAATGGTTGAAATTGCAGGGGTTTTCGGAAGGCCAAAGTGCAGGCAACTCAAACAAAGATTTGGAAGAACAGTTGGATGGTGATGTGCGTGAGCGTTATGCAGATTACTCAGAAAGGCCATTGCCACGTAAAAGTCGAAAATTGCACAGAAATAAAAAAAAAAAAAAAATCTTTAGATGATTGGGTGCTACCCATGGATTTTTTATGATCTGAATAACCTCATGCTACCACGCCTGTATATAAATATGATGCCTTTGCATTTGGCTTCACCGTCTTCCTCTTTCATCCTTTCTTCTAATTTTTGTTTCAGCAATTCATTCGTTTCCAAATCTACACTTCGTCACATTCTTCATAAATCTGCTTGTATCTACACTATATCATTCCAACTTCGAGTTTTTATTTTTGCTTACTTTCTTGAAAAGGAAAAGGGTAGATGGAGGCAATTTTGAATTTAGGTTGCTTTTGGACTCTCCTTTTTTAAGAAACCAAGTTTTGCAATTCAACAACTTTCTACCTAAACACATTACTTCCTGCATTTCTATTGAATAAATTTTGAATATTGGCCATTATTAGCCGCCTACCTCTTTCAAATTTCAAACCCACTCCAAAAAAAACACTTCTTTTTAGCCATGTAACAGAGGTGAAAGAGAACACATTCCAAACCCCCAAACCGCAAGAGCAAATCAAAATGCTGGCAGCTCAACCCCCATTCTCCGGCGACCGGCTAAAAAGCCACCGGAGACCACTTCAGCCGAAAAATGAATCTGCGGGTAACATGAATCTTGCTCCACCAAAGCCATGCGTGGAAATTTCTAGCTCTAACAAAGAGAATGTTCCTCCCATCTACTCCACCCCAGTTAAGAAGGAGACAACCGATCCATCGTTGAACTCCATTTGCGAAACGCCAGTTAAGAAGGAGAGCGTTGATCCATCATTGGCCGATGAGTTGAACGCGATGCGCGAAAAGCTGGAGAGACTGAAGAGCGAGGAGGTGAGGAACGAGAAGGCGTTGAGAGAGAGGTCCCTGCTGTTGGATTTGGAAATGAAGGAGATTCTTAACAGAGGGGAGGTGCAGAAGCAGCTCGAGCTCGAGGTCGACCGCTTGTATCGTCTCAACGAAATCAATATAGCGTGCATGGTAACTAAGTCTACCAATTCTTCATTTCATCAGATATGCAAAAGATATTTTGAATCTGACTATAATTTTCGGTGTTGCAGAGGACATCTCGACTTCGATCATTGAGAGATAAGGAAGAAGAAAAGAAGATGAAACTGAACAAGGTAAATTATCAGTACCTCATTTCTGTTTATACCCAAAATTTCTAAATTGCTTCTGTTTTTTTTTTTTTTTATATTCAGGCATATATTTATATTCAGGGCAGGGAAAGTCTGAATTCAGAAGCTGCATAAATTAAATTTCGAATTTACCGCTGCAGTCACGGCAATGTAACTCACCATGTATAAAACAATCAATCCAGTTATTATGGTAAAGATAGTTATTGTTGAGTTCTTTTTTTTTATATGAAGTTATTATAGGCTTGGATTATAAAATTTTGTAATGAGAATAAACTGAAATGGCTACTGTACGTAATATTTTCAATACAGACAAAGTTGCAGAAGAAAAGTGAAAACTGAGAAGTATGTAGCTATTTGTTTTGGGTAGAAAAAATGTTAAAAAGGAGCTAATAAAACAAATCGTGAATTCATCACAAGAAGATGTAATGAAGAAATGAAGCGCATCACGGAAATCCATGTCGGAAATTGGACAACTGCTAAGCTAACTGGTTTTTGTAGTACACTGATCTATGTTTTCACTGACATGTAAACACAAAAGCTTCTTTTCCTTTTTCTGACACTAATCCAAACTCATGAAATTGGGATGAGAAGAGACTGATTCTTTTACGTAAGTGTAATTAATACCAATTGGCCCACCATATTTTCGTGAAAAACTTCTTGGGCCTAGTTCTAGAGCATTACTAGATCACTTTTGTAACTTGTTCCAGATTTAAAAGTACTTGTTTTTATAAACAAAAACAATTTCATTCGCTAATTTAGTTTTTAATTGTGAATGAAAATTACAAATATGTCAATTATTATTGTTTGGGCTTTGATTCGGGGACGAAGATGACAGAAGACTCGTATATTGAAAAAAAAGAAAAGAATAAATGGATGTCTGCACTAATTAAATTGAAAAAAAAACAATTGCAGAAAACTATATGAATGAATGGATATGCATGGAACGATTTTTTTCATCAATATGCATCATCTCTTTTAATTATATTTTATAGAATATCTATAAATCCACATATGCAAAATTAGCTGGATATGATGTTTTTATATTACTCAAAAGTTCCAAACTAAGCTCTTGAAACAAAAAACTCGTACGTATAAACTACATATTTAATAGAATAATAATGCCAAGAAACTCGACTTTCAATTTAAGTGAAAACTTCCTTAAACTAACTAATATTCAAGGGCAAAACGATAATGTAATAATTAATTGATTTTCCAATTGTAGTTTTCGAATTGACGGTTAGCTTATTGTATGGGGTAGATAAAAGGCAAAAGAGGCAAAAGCATCATAATGGTGGGGTTGAGGCTGAGGCGTCGAGTTCTGAACTCGAACAAATTTGAAAGGGGGAAATAAATCAAACAGAAAAATTCAAAAATAATAATGCTAATATTAGCGACAATATAATAAAGCCAATAATCGTGCAATTCCACCGGTATATCTGTCCCTCTCCCCTCTCTCTCTCTCTCAAGTGTTATCTCTCCTCACTCCCAGCTTTCCCTTCGATCTCAATCTAAATCCCTACCATTGCTACCAACATTGGTTCACTTTCAGAAGCAACACATTATTTTCCTAATTCTAGGTTATTCAAATCACTTGTTCACTAATTTTGGACAATTTACTTTAGTTCATTCTTGTTATTTCTCGCGAGATTGAGGGAAAAAAGAAAAGCTGATCAGGATTCAGAAACCGAGTGCTAAGAAGCCGATAAACAAAGAAAGGCATCGGAGATCTGAAATCTGCCAAATTTTCGACTGCCATCATTTCGTATTCAGTGCATTCGTTCGTTTCCATCAAGTCACGCTTTCCTAGACCATAAATACACGGACCATCGCTCTCTCTCTCTCTCTCTCTCTGCGCTTCAAGATTTCTATAGGTCGGGGCTCAGGCTGAGGCTCTTTTATTGTTAGTGTCCTTTTATTTCATAATTCATGCTGGCATGTATTTACATTGCTGTTGACGGCAATGTGGCGATGATTTCCTGATTCGAAATTTGGTTTTTGTTTTTTCTTGTGTATTCATATTTGCCTTCTGTCTGATTTTATTTATTTATTTATTTTTATTTTTTTGTTGTTGCAGTTCTGGCATTTTTCTTAAAGGCTGTGGAGGGCTGCTCTTTTTGTACCGGGGGCTATGATGTATTTGTAGTTTCTATTTGATCTCTGATTGTCTCGTGGGATTTTTGGATCTGCTTCTTTTGTCTCTGTCAAAGTAAAGGTGTGTTTTTAACTCATATCTACTAGGGTTTAAGATTTGTAGGAAGATTAGTTTTTCGAGGGACGAAAATTTGTTACTACTGCATCATATTGATTTTGAGGGTGGTATTAGCGAGTTTTCCAACTGATCATAGAATTATCCAAATGGTTCAGAATTAATGCATTTATTTGGCCTGCCCACTGTCTTGTCTCGTTGATTTGCCAAGGGAACATCTTCCCCTCAAATCTTATCCTTTGGGGGGACAGAGGTGCACTCTGGGGAGTCAATTTTCAGTTTGGGTTTTGTAGGGTTTTAGCCATTGTTCTCGTTTGGGAATTCGTTGTTTTATTGTCCCTTTTGTTCTTGGTGTTGATGGATTCTTTATGTCTTCCGACAAGCCATTGCTTCCCGAGTCTGAACCATTTTCTACTCCAAACCCCCAGCGCCTTAACTCATCCTTGAGATTCAGCTCATTGCGATGTCTGCGCCGTGGCAGATCATTCTCTTCCTGGGTTTGTAATGAGACACAAAATTGTGATTTATATCATCTGAAGGAGTTCAAGAAAAATTCTGCTGCTGTTGAAGGTGAAGCTGCTTCAGGATATTTATTGGAAATTTGGAACACTGCTTTGCAGCCTGGAAGAAAGGGATTTTTGTCATTTGATCTCCGTCAGAAAGCTCCCCAAGAGCACGAAAATGCTTTGTGTCATGGGGCGGTGTAATGGATGTGCTGCAGAACGATAAAGCCATTGAAATTTCTGGGGCCTCACCTCACATATCTCCTTTTTGGTTACAGACCGTGGACAAACCACAGACATCTCAGAGGTCTGAGCGGCTTCTTCACTTAAGCATGCAGCTTGAGGATAATATGGGATGCCACGATAATCCCAGGTTGATACATATTAATGATCCAAAGAAGACATGTGATAACTCTCAGTTTTCTGGGAACGAGATCCGGACGAGCAAGTACACATTGCTTAACTTCTTGCCCAAAAACCTTTTCATTCAGTTTCACAGGGTGGCTTATTTGTATTTTTAGCCATTGCTGCTTTGAACCAGCTTCCCCTCTTGCAGTATTTGGCAGAACAGTTTCTCTTTTCCTCTTCTTTTGTGCTTACTGTCACGGCTGTCAAAGATGGTTATGAAGATTGGCGGAGACACAGGTCTGACAGGAATGAGAATAATCGGGAGGCACTGGTGCTACAATCAGATGGATTCCGTCCCAAAAGGTGGAAAATGATTCAGGCTGGTGAGGTGCTGAAGATAAGTTCCGATGAAACTATTCCTGGTGACGTGGTGTTGCTAGGAACGAGTGATCCTAGTGGAATTGCCTACATACAGACAATGAATTTGGATGGTGAGTCAAACTTGAAAACAAGGTATGCTCGACAAGAAACTAATAAACTTTTTCTTGAAGGGACTATGATATCTGGTATCATCACTTGTGAGCAGCCAAACAGGAATATCTATGAGTTCATGGCTAATATGGAGTTGAATGGGCATTGTCTTCCTCTCAGCCAGTCCAATATCATTCTGCGTGGCTGTCAGCTGAAGAACACAGAATGGGCAATTGGGGTTGTAGTTTATGCTGGGCAGGATACAAAAGCTATGCTGAACAGTGCAATGTCTCCTTCTAAAAGAAGCAGACTGGAAACCTACATGAACCGGGAGACATTTTGGTTATCAGTTTTCCTTTTAATAATGTGCCTTGTTGTCGGCTTAGGGATGGGTTTATGGTTAAGCGCCATAAGTCTCAGCTTGATATACTGCCTTACTACCGAAAAGTTTACTTCCAAAGGGAAAGGTTGGCAAGAAGTACAAGTATTACGAATTCCTATGGAGACATTTTCTCATTCTTGAGTTCTATCATAGTTTTCCAGATAATGATTCCGATATCCTCTATATCACAATGGAGCTGGTACGGTTGGGGCAATCATATTTCATGATTGGTGACCGCATATGTACGACAGTTTGAGCAATTCTAGATTTCAGTGCAGATCCCTGAATATCAATGAGGACTTGGGACAAATCGATACATACTGTCTGATAAGACAGGCACACTGACAGAAAACAAGATGGAATTCAAGAATGCAAGTATCTGGGGGAAAAGTTATGGTGACACTAGCTCTCAAGCTGATTTACAGGACACAGATGCTGGAGGTATAATTTGAAAGTCTTACTTGAATCATAATGTGAATTTATGTTTGTTATGTCTTGTTTTTCATAAATTCAATCATTATTGCGTTGTTATCTATTAGGAAAACGATCTATTAGTATTCCTATAGCTAATCAGAAGAGTCTATGGAAAGACACTCGTTCCTTTGTAATTTTATGTTACGAACTTGTAAAGTTCCAGTGGACATCATTCTGTATTGACAAACAAGTTGCATGTTTAGCTTGTCTCTATATGCCTTGAAAAAGACTGCAGTTGAGCTCATTGTTATATCTGCAGAACAAACATCCTTCAGCAGATCACTTGTCCTGTTTTTATATGCACACCTTATTCTTCTTTTTCCTCTCCATTTTGAGATCCAAGGGGTTGCCACAATGTAATTTTCTTGTCAATCTGATTATGGTCTAATCATTTATTTTTTCACCTTTCTTTTCTCCTAGAGTTTCTTTACACTTACATGTTGCAATAGCATTTCTTTGTTTTTTTGTGTGGATGCTCCTGTTTGCATGGCTGAATATCATTTATTCATGTTCTTGACCTTGTAATAATATGTGCAGTGGAAGAGGCTATGGTGGGTGGAAGAAAATGGAAGCTTAAATCTGAAATCACCCCTGATCCTGAAGTCATCAAATTATTGTACAAAGATCTACATGGAGAAGAAAGAATTGCTGCACATGAGTTTTTCCTGACGTTGGCAGCTTGTAACACTGTGATACCCATTCTTACTGGAAGTCCTTCAAGTATTTCTGGAAGTTCATTGAGTGATGGCCCTACCTCTATAGACTATCAAGGGGAGTCTCCTGATGAACAGGCACTGGTTGCAGCAGCCTCTGCTTATGGCTACACGCTTTTTGAGCGGACATCTGGACATATTGTGATTGATGTCAATGGTGAGAAATTAAGGTAGAAAGCACACCTCCTTACTCATCTATAATCTCCTAAAGTGTTTTGATCCCCAATAAGCTGGTTTTTCTTGACAAGTAATGTAATATCTGTTATTCACTGTTTCCTCTTTTGCTGATTTCAATACATGGATATTTTTCATAATGCAGTTATTTCTCATTGTTAGACTCCTGTTAATCTTGAAGTTGATTTTGTGGCTTACAATATTTACCATGGGTAATGCAGGTTGGATGTTTTGGGTTTGCATGAATTTGATAGTGTGCGTAAAAGAATGTCGGTTGTCATTAGATTTCCCAATGGTAGTGTAAAGGTGTTGGTGAAGGGGGCTGATACATCAATGTTCAGCATCTTAAAAAAAGATCTTCCATGTGATGATCGCATAAGAAATGTAACACAAGGTCATCTGAATGATTATTCATCTGAAGGTTTACGCACCCTGGTTGTTGCAGCTAGGGACCTGAATGGTGAACTCCTTGCAGAGTGGCAACACATGTATGAAGATGCGTGCACATCTTTGACTGATAGAGTTGTAAAACTGCGCCAAACAGCAGCTCTCATTGAATGCAACTTGATCCTTCTTGGAGCCACAGCTATTGAGGACAGGTTACAAGAGGGTGTACCAGAAACCATTGAGTCCCTGCGGCAGGCTGGAATAAAGGTGTGGGTTCTCACTGGTGATAAGCAAGAGACAGCAATATCTATTGGTCTTTCTTGCCGACTCTTGACTGCAGATATGCACCAGATCATTATCAATGGAAATTCAGAACATGAATGCAGAAAACTATTATGTGATGCCAAGGCCAAATACCATGTCAATTCTGCAAGTTGTTTTGACAATATGAAAAATTTGAAAAGGAAGGCAGAACTTAATCTTCTTGAAATGCCTTCTCAAAAAAGGTCTTCCAATATGTCTCAACATATTGCAGGCGAGGAAGACCGACCTACTTTTGGCCCACTAGCCCTTATAATTGATGGGAACAGTCTGGTTTACATATTAGAGAAAGACTTGGAATACGAGGCACGTATCATTCTTTTCAATTGCTTTATTTTGGTTTGACGCTTTTTCAGTCTTTATTCATTTCTATTTTGTAACTTTTTTCTTAATTTATTTTTGTTTAGCTGTCCTGGACTGGTTTTACTTTTAAGATTACTCAAGCATTTCTTAGCTTTGTGTCTGATATCTAAATGGGAACCTCATTGCAGCTGTAAGAATGATCAAACCTCTTACTATTTAATTTTTGTCAATTGTCATCAGCTATTCAACCTCGCCACTTTGTGTAAGGTGGTGATCTGTTGTAGGGTTGCACCCTTGCAGAAGGCTGGAATTGTGGACATGATTAAAAGTCGTACCGATGATCTTACACTAGCCATAGGTGATGGTGAGTCAGTCATCTTTTGAATTCCTTTATCTTTGTCTTCTATCATTATATTATTCTTTGGTTCCATCTGGTTTTGGTTGCTTAGAGGTAGAGCAGGTGATTGTTGCATTATGTCTTGAGTTGGCTTGTAAATCTGAATTTGTTATTCTGGTACACTGATACTCTAGTGACTTGGTTATGAACTAGTATATCTTTCCTGAAGGTTATGAAATTCTCTTTTATTGTCATCTGATAAATAATGCTCCCCAGGGCTAATGACGTTTCAATGATACAAATGGCGGATGTTGGTGTTGGAATTTGTGGCCAAGAAGGGCGACAAGCAGTGATGGCATCAGATTTTGCTATGGGCCAATTCAAATTTTTGAAAAGATTGCTTTTGGTGCATGGACACTGGAATTATCAGCGTCTTGGTTATCTCATTCTCTACAACTTTTATCGCAATGCTGTTTTTGTGTTGATGCTTTTCTGGTATGCAAAGTATCCTTGATCTCTATGTATTGCACAATGTTTCCTTAAAAAATGAAATCTGGGGCTCCAAGTTGATATCATGAAAGGCTTGTTTGTTGATTTTGCATTGCATGAGAAACGCCATTAACGCACACAGACATTTAGCTTGCATATGTATCCTTGCTGAACCAATGCTTTCTCCTATGAATTTCATAGGTATATCTTATGTACAGCCTTTTCTACTACTTCTGCATTGACAGACTGGAGCAGTGTTTTTACTCCGTCATTTATACTTCAGTACCTACGGTGGTTGTTGGTATTCTAGACAAGGACTTAAGTCACAAGACATTACTCAAATATCCAAAGCTCTATGCAGCAGGCCACCGACAAGAGAGTTACAATATGTCCCTCTTCTGGATTACAATGGTTGACACATTATGGCAGAGCCTTGTACTCTTCTACGTACCATTGTTCACCTACAGAGAGAGCAGTATTGACATATGGAGCATGGGCAGCTTGTGGACAATAGCAGTTGTTATATTAGTCAATGTACACTTGGCAATGGATATTCAGCGTTGGGTATTTGTTACTCATGCTGCTATATGGGGCTCAATTGTTGTTACATATGGTTGCATGGTGGTGCTTGATTCTATACCTGTTTTCCCAAATTATGGGTTAGTGTACTTCACAGTCATCGTTTTTATTGAAAATTATCATTTATAGTACATCTATAACTATAAGATGCACCAACAGTCATCCATGGTTGACACTATTAAATTGTTGTTCTTTTGCAGTACAATATACCATCTTGTAAAATCACCAGTTTACTGGCTCTCTATTTTACTCATAACGGTTATAGGATTGCTCCCCCGGTTTATTGTCAAAGTTTGCCATCAGATCCTCTGTCCCTCTGATATCCAGATTGCTAGAGAAGCTGAAATATTGAGAAAAAGGCGACCTTTCTTTGGGTCAAATGCAGATCAGGATTCAAGCTGACATGCATGCTTGCTGTAATTTCTCATCATTCACTTGGTGAGCCTCTCCTCAAGCTTGTTGAGATGTGCCTTCCAAATGGCACTCAGGTGTTGAAATTCAGCAGTATGTCCAACATGTTGTTTTGTTACAGTTTTATAGACATTATCTGTTTTCTTAAATTGTCTAGTCACAGAATTTTGATGATTCCCCTTGCCTTATTAAATTTGATCATGAAAACTGGATTGGATAGCATTTCCTTTCTTATGGTTGCAAAGTCTACTTTTCATGTGTAGATGCATTTAAATAAACAAATGCTAAACGGTGAATGTTTGGTTGAGCACGTTTTCTGGCTATATATATGCAAGAATGTATTTTCTTCAGGAAATAAATACTTATTTGGGTAAGTGAATGTTAGGATTGTTGAGGTTAAGAGTATTAGTTCATTGCCATGTGGTCACAAGCATATTACTCCTTCCTACTTTGAGTAGATCATTTCATGTCAGATTACAATAAGTGAAGTTTTGTAGTGTTTATTCAATCTAATCCATGCTTAAACTTGTCTATGGCTTTAGCTTATACAAAACTATTTTGTTTGATCTTGCAGAAATGTGGTGGATGCCCGCAGATACATTGGAGTGTTGGTGCTAAGCTTTTCCGGTTTAAATTCTTCATATTTGCTACATGATGTGATTGCTGGCATGGGGAACAAGTCCTTCTGCTTAGGACATTCAGGGGGGAACAAGCTACCTTGAGCCACAACTGTTATAATTTTAGTGTGAGGACCAAAAGAAAAAAGTTGAATTAGGCTGCTGCTCGTTGTATTGACTATGATGCTTAGTATGAAATTGCAGCAGTCCAGGTAATTCTAGTTTGGCCTCGGAAAATTGAACCGGGACGAAGACGAAATCTTGAAGGGATATGAAGACACAAGCCTGCCTGTTGTATAGTGTTACTATAGAGGATATGTATTTTTATTATATACGTGTGTAGTTTAACCAACTATAATTAGATTTGTTAGTGTATGAAATGAAAATTTGTTTGCTTTTTTTTTTTCTCTAAGTATTTTATCAAAAAAAATTGTGGTATTGTGTAGGGAGAATGTTGATGGTGGTCGTGAACGAGGATGATAGGTGTATGGACGAAGGAGGGGAATACACTTGAGTGAATTTTTTTTGGGGATCTTGCAAGGTTTTGGTTTGCCTTATCAAGAGTGATTGAGTCAAGACTAATCTCCTTGATGACAAGCACTGTCAGTCATGGTGATACAATTCAGATTTAGCGTGTGTAGAATGTAGTAGAATAAGGCTTTCTCGTTCTTGGAAACATTGAAAGATAAAACATAAGTCAGATGCAAGTGAGAAATGTCTATCAGATTAGATATGAGTCGATTAATAATATGTTGAATGTAGGATATGCAAGATAAAAACAATCAGTAAGCAAAACAGTAAACTAGACTAAGATTTTAATGTGACTCGAAAAAAATCATTTTACATCCACGAACTTGTTGCACAAGTGAATTTCAATTTTCTTAGAAATTATATGTTTTATACTTTCAAGAAGAGTGATTTTAGATATCAGTTTCTTTAGAGATATTCCATCCTTGAATTACCAGGCTAGGATTTCTCACCTTACTTTTTCTTAGGGCTATTTGTGACCTCTTTGCTTTTCAGACTGCTACACCTTGCAGCTTACTCGTATTTCACCTAAATTTTATCCTTACCACATGTCGAGGTTTGGTGGAGACTACTCTTTTCCAACTATTCATTGAGCCTTTATAATAAAGAACTCAACTTAAGTAGTTTCATCATAGACGAAGTGATGAAATCGTTAAACATGGATAGTCGGAGTTGGAGGTTTGGAGTTATGACATCTTTTTTCTAAGACATCTAACTTCCCAACTTGTTCTCCAAATGAGGAAGTCTCGTATTTATAAAGATTTTATTCAAACTTATCTTTGGAAAAGTAGCAATGTGAAATTCAAATTCAATATGAAAAAATACGATCACTGGACTTGTCGTCTCATGCTTCATTGCCTAGTGAGTCATATAAATGTTTTAGCAAGCTATCAACAGATCTAACTCTTTTTCATCAGCTTCAGTCTTCAACCTTTAGTTGAGTCCACATCTGATCATGTGCTGACTCCCTTCGACTTCTTCTGACTTCTTCATCTCCAGTTCTCTTATTTGCGATTGACTTCAGATCATTTGAGTGAGTATCTGAGTTCTTCAGGTTCTATGATTTTTGTATGCTCGCTTGGCTCAAACTTGTTGATGTCACAGTAATCATCAAATCCCCTGATGATTCAGACTCTCTGAATCCCTTCATTGTATTCAGACCTTCTAACTCAAATCATACTTCAAATCTTTTAATACTAAGCTCTTTCTTTAATGCTTTGACTTCGTTGGTTTTAAGCTTGTTATTTGTTGCTCCCAACTTCTTCGATTTTTTCTGACTGCTTCAGAGCTTGGGGCTTATCACCTGATGAGTCAATCTAAGTTGGTTTGTGATTGGATGTCTTCAGCTTAGTTCCCCCTTAGTCTATAAGACTTGTCTAAATAAAGTTTAGCTTCCTAGCAGATGAGTTAACTACAAACAATACATCAAAATGATTTATCATCGAAAATGTATAAATTTACATATCTTTTTATTAGTTTTGGGATCTTAAATATGTTTTAATCCCAAATTTCCACCAAATATAATTATAGTAAACTTACAAGATTCTGAGTAGATTTTTAATATTTTTTTAAAATAAAATCTAGTTACTTGAGTGGTAGGGCAAATTCGCGATGGAAACTCCCAACCCTGGCAGCGTGTGACTACTTGTTAGTGGTTAGAATTCTTCACATAAATTGAAGAATTTAAAGGGAATTTGAAATCCTTGTTTGTCGTTTGCCTCTACTTTCCACGCAAATCACAGTGTGAACGCTCTTCACATGGATTTTGTAATTTTCTTGATGGCCAAGGTGTGAACGGACCTTTTTCCCAACCCAAATAACACTCCAATTCCAACACACTACATATTTTTTATGGACGTCAAATATAATTTTATTTCTAAACAAATCTCTCTACATCCATTCCCATACTAGCTTAACCAACACGTCCGTCCCACATTTGTTGCTTAATTTAACTCGTATCAACTGATTGACAGCGAAAAGGGGTTACCATTTGACAAATCTCCATTTTTGAGTTTGGTCAGACCTATCTGAGACAAATATAAAGCGGTCTATAATATTGTTTTATTCGAAATTGCTATTATTAGTAATAACATTTCGTTATTATTATTGATTGAAATATATTCAAGACATTTACTATAGAAATATAATATTGATTGAACAACAATGGAATGATCAGATATGTTTAGAAATGAGCTCTGGAAGCTGAGTAATAATTTCTAGTGCACAGATATCTTAGGAAGCAAGAAACAAAGCTGAATAACTGAATTGGAACCATCTCCCAGTCCTAGCGCACAGAAGAAAGTCCCTTGAAATTCAAGGATGTGCCCACATTATTCGTCTTTATCCAGACAGGTTATTTGTTTTAACCGAATAACGAAAATAAGAATTTAGGCGTTGATGAAAAAAGTACGTAAACTAGAGGCTAAAGTTCACTCAATTTCTGAATTTAAATCATCTCTAAAGTTCATAAAGTTTAAAAAGAGTAAATGGAAAAAATACACAACTCCTAAAGTTCACCCAATTTCTGAATTTAAATAATCTCTAAAGCATGACGGTCTTATCAAATGTAACATAACAATGTATCCTATTAAATTAAAGAACAAATATCACTTTATGTCCCAACGTCTAATGTTTTTTAGAAATTTTCCTATGTTTGATTAATAACAAATTTATATCCATCGTTTCATGAAATTCATAATTGTGTCTCTCGTCTCATTTTCGATTCTTGATGGATGATGTGGCTCGTTGGAACATCAACGTGGCATAATACACGCGAAAATAGTTAAGTGACATGAAAATTAATAACTAAGTGATATTAATGCTCCGACCAACTACATCATTTATTAGGTATTGGAAATGAGATAGGGGACATAATTGAATAAAATTTCGTGAAATGATAGGTATATATTTGTTATCAATTAAACGTTGACACATATTTGTGAAAATTGCCAAAATATTAGGTCATAGAGTGATATTCGGCCTATATGAAATTATTTCATGATTTTAATCCATCAATCCGAAACTTTAATTTGATGGGTGCTGACATGGAAGCGAGCTTGTTATTAGTTAGGAAAATGCTAAATGTACATAATATGTACGTACATAATTAGACATTTTTGTCATTTTACATATTTTTAGGAATTAAGAGATTAATGATATTTTAATTAAATTTGTAACTTACTTAATTACCCATAATGATAATTAAGGAAAGGATTTCCAAATCTTTCATTTTGGAGAATACAATTTTTAATTTGCATTTAAAAAATAGCTACAGGTTGTCGGATATAGTAAGTTTCAGTTTAATTAATGCATTATTTTCTTTCCATTTACAATTGTTCGTTTTAGTACTAATGTAATTTTGGGAATTAAATTTATTGGATATTAAATATAATTATATATTCATTAAATAGACATTTAGAAGCATTTACCTTAATTATATAGAAATAAATGTCCTTAATATTTGCGTAGATTATATTAATTAGAATCGGTTATCATTTAGAAGCAATTGATCACGAAAATTTGGGTTGAAAATATGAAAATCTATCAATGCATATATCACATATATATTAGTTTGAGGATTACTTTATTTTTCTTGATGGCATAATTTACCTTCACTTTATGATGCATAGATGTTAAAACTAAAATAATGGTGACATACAAATTTATCTGAGCATGAATCAATACAAATTTATACGAGCATGAATAAATAAAAATTTATCTTGGCGAATTTATTAATTGATATACAAAACATACTTATTGAATTAGTTAAACTACGTATAAGCCATGATTAGATCGCAAAGTTCATATTGTGAATGAATCATACATATAAAATGAAACAAACTAACCCTAATTACGCATATATCATAATTAAATTAACCAAGAAGAAAACAAGTTAATGAACTGAATAAGCTCAAGCATTGGAAGCATTCCTAAGCCCTTTCCATAAATATTTGAGTAAGAAAGGAAAAGAAATAAAACATAATCTCATAATATAATTGTTCCAAAATAGATTAGGGGTAATTTAGTAATGATTTTATTACCATAAATAACGAATTTGGTTAAAAAAAATTGAAGGGCATTATGTACGTACATATTATGTACGTTTAGCACTACCCAGTTAGTTAACCTAATACCAAGTACAATTGACAATTAGGGATGGTAATTAGGGCTGGGGAAACGGTTTTCGGTTATCGGTTAATACCGAACCGAACCGCAACCGTGTCATGTTCGGTTAACCGTATACCGCATATTCGGTTTGCGGTTCGGTTTGCGGTATAATATTTTAATTTTTTTCGGTTTTCGGTTAACCGATAACCGAACGGTTATTAACCGAAAAACCGAAAATCTTTTCTATTTTATTGATTTTTTTAATTTTTATAAACCTGTAAAAACTAATTACTAATATTAATTAAAGTTAAATCCTATTACTCTAACGTATCAAATTACTCTAATGTATCAAATTATCATTGCATGAACATGATAGTTTGTTGATGGATTGATGTTGATTGCTTTGATTTATTTTGAATTATTGATGGATATTGGATGAATTTTTTTATGGACATTAAACTTTGAAAAGTTTCACATCTGATTGCAAAGTTGTATCTTATGATATGTCGTTTCTTATAAATTCATGTAATCTCCAAACAATTCTTCGGTTTTTCGGTTAACCGAAAACCGAACCGCACTAACCGATGCGGTTTTTGGTTAACCGAACTTAATAAACGGTTCGGTTTCGGTTATTAAATTTAGGAAATTTCGGTTCGGTTAACCGAAAAATCGGTCTGTTAACCAACCCGAACCGCTTTCCACCCTAATGGTAATAGATCGCATCTGGATTGAATTCTACTAGATCTAGATTTAGATCCAAATTTATTTATTTTTAGTTCGAATCGATGAGATCAATTGGATCCAAAATGAGATCGGATCTAGATCCATAGGATCTATAGGGTCTATGGATCTATATCTGAATTCATATGTTTTCTCTTATAACATAAATCCTAAATTAACAAAAATTCACAATAACAGCATTACACTATAATACTCATCTAATACACAATAACAATCATTAAAAAAAATAAATCATTACACCATTAATCATAAATAAAAAAATATCTCAATCATCCAAAATAAGTTATAATACTGAAATATTACAATAATCCAAGTAACAACATGACACATCCAAGTTCCAACAACATATACTTATGGCAAAAGCAGACAATAATCTTCAAAAAGTTTTTATATTACAACTACTTTCAACATCTTAAACATCCTAAATAAGCCAAGGAAGAAATATCATAAGAAATGCATACTTATTTCAATAATATAAACATAAAATGGAAGAGAATCAATTATATTAGATATTTAGAAAAGTTGAAGTAAAGCAATGACGATGAGCATATGTCGGAGAAGTTAGACAAAAATTCAAAAGTTACATTTGTGGCTAGAAATTTAATTAGAATAAAAATAATATATAATACTATATTGGTGTATCCTAGATCGGATCTGGATTGGATCTAAATCTCAAAATATAAACTCCATATCTAGATCTGGAATTTAGGAATTCAATCCAGATCTATTAGGTTCAAATTTTTAAGCATTCGAATCCTAAAAAGTGAATCTGAACCGAGTCCAAGATCTACTAGCATCTCTATTTACAATCCAATCTCAAACCAAAAGTGAGAACTTCACATGGAGACTAAAAGTACATTAGAATACGATAGTTAGATAGATAAATAAAGTAGTGTTCTCTCATATAGACATTTTTATGGTGGAACATCTTAAACATTAATAATTCTAATTAGGTTTAAATTCTATTCTATTTATGAATTAATACATAATAATTGAAATGACCAAATTTTAATTAAAATTCTAACTAACCCAGTATTCTTCTAATAAGTTTCTCATTATTTTCTAATGTAATAAACTAGGGTTATTGGCATATAAATACATTAATTCTGAACTTATTCACGAACTTTAAAAATTATCACAAAATACATAAATTTAATCACTTTAATGATTTTATCATGATTTCAAATTCAAGCCAAATTAGATCTAACTTGGCATTTCAAAAAAAAATCTTATAAAATACGGTCAATGACATAAACGATATCGTAGAGAGATGACATAAAACATTGTCGTTCCATCAAAATAAACCAGGTTTCTTGATTTCTAGGGTTCACGTCAACCCTCATTAAAGAAATCATATATTCTCGTTTGTTTCAAGCTTGCAGTGTCTCGTTCTTGTTGGGATCAAAATAGTTAATACTTAACTCTTTATGATGTTGTTTATATCACTGACCATTTTATCTATGATAAAATTTTGAGATGTTAAGTCAGATTTACTTTGACTTAAATTTAAAATCGTGATAAAATCATTAAAGTGAATAAATTTATTTATTTTTACAATTTTAAAATTAAGTAAAAAAAACTAGTTATAACTAGGGGTGAGTAGGTAAGATATGCCAAAAAATTAGTAAATCAGTATACCCTACTAAAATTGCGGTATAAAAAATTTCATACCGATACCGTATCGACCGTTCGGCATACCGAAAGTCGGTATATCGAAGATTACGATATGATAACATTTTATACCGTTACCGTACCGGACTTCAGTATATCAAAATTACCGGAGTTATCGAAAATTATCTAAATTATCAAAAATTACTTAATTATAATTATAGGTGTATAAATATGACTATCGACTAATACTTATATATTTATATATACTTTATTATAATTGACTATATTGATATTCTAATTTAAAAATAATTAATAAATCATGTAATTATTTCTCAAGTTTTATAATTCACTACGGTGATATTATATTGTTCTAATCTAGTGTCATTAACTAACTATATTAATATTATAATATACATGACAATATATATTAAGGTTTGATTAAAATATAAAATACATATATAGTTATTGAAAGTTCAAAGTATATGTCGAACATAAGTATTTTCATTACATACTACTAATATTGACTATACACTGTATGAATTAAATATTATATTTAATATCATTTGATTATATTTATCCCATTAATTTTTCAAAGTCTACTTATATGAATTATAATTATTCTTATCTCATTGTAAATTAGTTATATAAGTTAGATGTAACGTATTTACCAATTATAATTATAGATATATAAATATAACTATATAACTTGTACTTATATATATATTTAATTTTATAATTATGTCCATTGATATCATAGTTTCAAATAATAACATCATGTAATTATTTTTGAGTTCAACCAATCGATATTTCATTGTATTAATTCTTATTTTTTATTTTACATCATAATATACATAAAATTATATATTAAGATTTGATTAAAATAAAATCATATATCGTTATCAAAAATCATGTATGTAAAACATAAGTTATTTTCATTATGTAATAGTAATATAGACTATTCTATAAATTGAATATACTATTTAACATAATCTATTATATAATTTATATTTACTCCATTTATTTACTTTTCAAAGTCTATTTAAAAGTTATAATTATTTTAAACTCATTGTAAATTAATCATATAACATAGATGTGACTTAGTTATAAATATAATTTTATTAAGTATAAAATTCTTATTCATTTTAATTATCAATAATAGCATATTTTATAATTTATCATTAATTATGAATAAATACATATTTTTAACATTAATACTATTTATATATAATAAATAATTATATTTTGGTACGATATATCGATATACCGTACTGGAATTCATACTGAAAAATTCACACGGTATATACCGAATTTTTCGGTATGTGTCATAATCTAATATATATCGATATGTTACAAAATACCGATATATACCGAAATTTTCGGTATATAATGTAGTAAGGTATATATCGGTATACCGTGATATCCGAAAAAATAATATCGTTACCGTACCAAAAATTAACGATATGATATCATACAATACCAAAAATTATGATATACGAAAAATTTGATATTTTTTCGAAACAATATGATCAATATATCGATTTTTCGATATTTTCTTCCCCACCCAAAGTGATAACCCAATAAACTACTTGCGGGTCTATTAACATAAATTTTCGTGATTAATTAAAAGTAATAGAAGTATATTCCAAGGAGCCAACCGTAATTGCATATGGTCATGACATAGGCTATGACAAAGGAGCTATACGTCACCTTGAATGCGCAATAGAACAGTCCACGCGCCCAACAACCCGTTCTCAACACGACTCCTTACAATCAAGAACACAATCTATCTTCCCCGAGAGTGACTTCACGAACCCCAAAATGCGATTTCGAGCTCTCCAATCTCCCATGAGTTTCCTACTAATTTCCTAAAATCATTTAACTATTCATCCCTATATATAAAAGGACTTTCGACGAAGAGAAAGTAGAGTAGCAAAGTTCAAAAAAATAATGGCATCTTATTCCTGCGTTCCGGCCGAGATTCACAGACTCGCCGTGCCGGAACGAGTGATCACCGAGTTGACTCGCGGCCGGGAAATAGCCGACCGGATCCGGTTCATGCTGCGGGAGACCGGTTTCGATGGTTCGGACTGTTCACTTTTTCCGGTTCAGAGTCTGGTGAGCCAGCTCTTGGACACCTTCACTCACTCTCTCACCATGCTTCGTGACGGTGGTGAGTCGGATGAGGTCTCTCAGGCTCCGTCCGCCGCCAAATCGGAAGATTCCGGCCACAGTTGCAAGACGCCGGCGGCCAAGGATCGCCGGGGATGCTACAAGAGAAAGTACGTATATTTAATCCTAGCTAGCTTCTTATTAATATTCTATTACTTCAATGGTCTTTTATGTTGGTTGAGATCGTTATTTTCATTGTGTTAATATTTCTCTAAATAATTTGTAGAGTTGTTAATTGGAGAAATTCGAATTTATGAATTATTGGCGCATGGCTAGCATATTTAGTTGATAAATGTTGAGAGTGGGGATTTTGATTTGATTATGGCAAGGACTGTCTAGTCTTTTGCAATCAACGACGACAGCTGTGTATTTATATGAAATAATATTCCATTCTTATTAATTTATTCGAACTTGGCTCAATTTCTTTTTGATACAATTATTCTAATGCTAATTTTTTGTCTAAAGTAGTATCGCTTATTTGTGTTTAAAGTATAAATTAAAGAAAAAATGAACCAAATTGAAATTTGACACCTCGAGGAATACGAAGTTTGATAGAACCGATGAAATATTTATTTGGCACTAAGTCGTTTATAAATAGGCAGGATGTGGTCCAGTGACTATTATGCCCCTAGCCAATCGACTATAGAATGATTAAACCAATAATGTTATTTTGAATCTTGTGTTATATATAAAATATATATATATATATATATGGAGAAGGATTAAGTCATAATAAAAACTTAAAATATATTGTTTTTAGGTTTTTATGAAAAATAGATTTTTATTTGATCTCGTTTATATGGAGAAGGTATTTAATTATGTTGGTTCATATGTGTACATGATATTGAATCATGGTTGGAATTATTTGAACTAATAAGTTGGGGTAAATTTGTTGCAGGAGAAGTTTGGACACAACGATAAAAGAGACTCCTGATTCGTTTGGGGACGGGCATGCATGGAGGAAGTACGGACAAAAGCCATCCTTAACGCCCAACATCCCAGGTATTTAATTCATACATAAACAGTTAGGATCTTGAAATTCTATTCAGATAGAAATTGACATATTTAAATAAATTATCAGGAACTACTTTAGGTGCACTCACAAATTCGATCAGGGATGCCAGGCATCGAAACAAGTCCAAAAAATTCAAGACGATCCACCTCTATATCGGACAACCTACAACGGCCAACACACCTGCAACAACAACTTACTCAAGCCACACCATCACATAGTCACCGACTTTGCCGCGCCGAGTCCTCCATAATTTGGAGCTTCAATAGTAATAATAATTTGTTTGCCGATTCCGCGAATACAATCAAACAAGAAAATAAGAAAGATATTCGAATAAAACAACCGCAATCGGCTCGGGAGTACTACATATCTCCCGGGCTGACAGCGTTTGATGATTCGTGTCACCATCACTTGGCGGCGTTTTCGTCCGGCGGGTCGGATCATGGGCCGGATATTATGTCTTCGGATGTCTACTCTTGCACTGCAAGCACTCGTAGTATTGAGGATGTGGACGGCATTGGGGGCTCCATAGAGGATTTTTTTGAATTGGAACCTTAAGTTGACTATTTTATTTTCAATTGGTTTTCTAGTTTTGTGTAAATCTAGTATGGAATAATTTAGAATTGGTTGAGGGAGGAAAGCGTCATGTACTATAGCTGCAGAGTCAGGATGGTGTAGGATTTGTGAATATATTTAAAAAAATATTTAAGTGCATGTATTTATACATATAACGTAGTTCACAATTTATATATATATGGATTGGTTATAAGCAGAACTATCTCTGAGATAAGAAATAAGAATTTATCATCACTCTAGATTTCATCTAATCTAATACATAACATTTAATTCATGCTTAAAATGAATTTGACTATATTTGATACTATTTTTATGGTTTTAAACGTGTTAGGAGTATTAAGGTAAATTTAAATATTCGTCCAAATTTAATTTTTCATCCAAACCCTGATTTTTCGCCTTTGTGCAATTCATCTTCTATCTCTTATGAAAATAGTAGTTGTGCATATGATTATAATAGTTGTGAATAAGATTATAAATAATTATGCGAAACAAAACAATAACTAAGAATCAAACTTATAAAATTGAATCCATATTTGAATAATAATTAACGTAAAAGTATATTTATTTTTATATTAAAATAAAGATCAAAATAAAATTCCGCACTAAAAATCTAAGTAATTGTGGGTAGAAAAATGATATATACAACTGTGACTATTTTCATAATTCGGCTAATATGCATAACTAGATTAGTAATTGTGCATATAGTTGTAATGATTATGCATAAGGTTGTAAGTAGTTATGTAAAACAAAACAATAACTAAGAGTTAAACTTATAAAAAAATACGAATGTTGAATATAACCCAATGATGTGCACACTAGACGAACATATGTTTCATATGTTTGTGATATTTAAAGGTAATATGCAAACATGTTTCAAATATAAATAATGTAGTTCAATAATGTACACAACAATTAATAAAATAATACATAAGAATCTACAAACTCGATGATACCATAAATATTTGTTATGATTTTGTCCAGAAAAAATTTATAGTGCAATATTCAAGAAATTATATTTTCTTATTTTTTAAGAAAAATCCAAACAAATGAAAAGTATAAATCTTTGCAAATAAATATGTATCATAAATATAGCATAGAATCCCATATTTTTAGGAAAACTCAGTTACAATCAATAACAATTCTACTATATTAACCTTTTCAAAAAAACTATAAAAATAATTCCAAAAAAAGTATAAATCTCAACCATCATCAAGCAAAATATATGCACAAGATTAGTTCTTATTTCTAAAAAAAATATGAGTTCTCATTTGATTCATCCCTATATATATTGGTTTGTTATAGAAAGAACTCCTTCTAAAATAAAAAAAATAAGAACTTATCATCACCCTTGATTTCATCTAATCTAATAGATCATATTTAATTCATGCTTTAAAACAAGTTTGATTATTTTTTATACTATTTTTATGGTTTAAAACATGTTAGGGGCATCAGATCAATATAAAAATTTGTCCAGTCCTAATTTTTCATGTAATCCCTGATTTTTCGCACAATGCAATTCACATTCTT
Source organism: Salvia rosmarinus (assembly GCA_036937905.1). Classification (NCBI taxonomy): domain Eukaryota; kingdom Viridiplantae; phylum Streptophyta; class Magnoliopsida; order Lamiales; family Lamiaceae; genus Salvia; species Salvia rosmarinus. The sequence continues at coordinate 63,865,287 of CM072818.1, read as the reverse complement.
TATATGAAATTAATAATTATGCATACAATATTAATGGTTGTGTATATGATTGTAAGTTTTTATGCGAAATAAAACAGTAACTAAAAATTACATTTACATAATTGAGAATCCTTATTTGAATAATAATTAACGTAAAACTAAATTTTTTACCTTAAAATAAATATCACAAATAAGAATTTCGCACCGAAAATCCCACAATTAGTGATGAAAAAAAATAATGATATACAACTATGATTATTTTCATGATTCAACTATGCATAACTAGATAGTAATTGTGCATTGAACACAAGACATACTCGCATATCATCCATTATGTGGATGAACAGTATCCTGTTAGCATATTCGTGAACATTGTACAACGATCATAGAATAATACATAAAACAACGTGTATTATATTAGGAGTTACAATACAATATAGATGTGGTAGTTGTCGTTATGTGCGTGAATCATGATGTTAATTACGTAAACATATTTTTTTTAAATATGCAGGTTGGACTCGTGCAGAACAAATATTTAAATTGCGTATAAGATTGTATAATAAGTGCATAAACCAAATTAAATGAAAAACGAAATTTACTATGAAATTCTCATAAAAAATCTAATATGCAAGTTGAACATTTCAATACACAAAAATATGTAATATGTTTTCATAAAGACCATAAAATTTGAATTAGATGAAGATAATAAATATTTACAACAAATCACCTACCATAAATAATTATAAGAATCCCCCAATTTAAGGAATAAATTGGTTATATTAAAAAGCAAAAATATAATAATCTTATTAATAAAATCTGTAAAAAAATATCTTAAAATAACATTAAATCTAAACTGTCGGATACATTTGGATTTATGTTTAAGATTAATTCTCATTTTTTAAAATATTTGTGATTCTTATTTGATTCATCCTTTTATATATATATATATATATATATATTCAATTAATTTTATATATCATCGGTTGATGATATTTAGAGCATACTGGATGTTATATATCACGGCGCAATTATACTCAATTAGATAGAATTTTCGTATCCAAGTTGGATGATTGCAACATGCAAATTTAATTTGATTGGCGACAAAGTGATTAACCATCACGTGTTTTCTTGATATATAGTTATTGCGCCTTCAATATAGAAATACATCTGCTTGCGTCTGCATCCATTGTATATCGTCTTAATTCACCGTTATTTTCTTGAAGAATTGAATAATTGATCTTGTATAAACCTATATATAATATAAATTGGGGTTAAAAGATAGCTAGCTATATTATAATTAACGGAAAGAAAAGATGGTACCGTGTTGCGGGATGCCTCTTTTATACACAACGCTCAGATCATCATGAGTGTAAATTGTCCTGTTTCTTCATTTAACTTTTGTGTACGGGTGCATCAATATCACCCTAGTTGGAGCTATATATTATAAGGTGTGTAAATACACGTTCAACAATTTTGTAAAAATCAAATTCATCCCTTATCGTTGGTAAAGTTCTCCTGCTGAGAGCTCCCACATCATAGTTATATGAGAATATGAAAGGATAAATCACGATAACTCAACGATTAAGTAGCTATGATGATATTTTCATAGTGCTCATAAGGAACCATTCTGAAGAGAGTGAAACTCCTATATTGCGGCTGCTAAAACTCGAGCAATGGTCTTTGTCCCAAATTTACTAGCTCTTAACCAACTGAGCTAAATCCGTGGAGACAGAGCAAATCCATCCCTCTTATTATGTTTAATGCAATTTTATTCTTAACGTGTTTAAAATCGTGCAGATTGCCCTGATGATTGATGAGACTTTTAACATGTTATATGAATTTTAATTGTTTTTTACTCTTTTTTTGCCCTCATTCTTCAACAGATCCATGGATTTCAAAGGCATCATTGTCTCTTATCTCACCAAAACATGCACCAAAATCACCATACTCGTAATCTCCGTCGTTCTTGTTTCTTTACTCTTCCAAATCTCCAACCACTCAAGAAACTCATCTCTCATCTCATCAGTGATGTCTGCTCACACTCTTTCCCCTCCCTCTGCTACTCCCTATCCACTCTCGACAACTCCATAGACCTCCTCGATTAGTCATCGATCAGACCATCAATCACGTTAAGGTCACAAGAACCAGCCTCATCGATCACTTCACTGGTCAAGAATAGAATTCGTTGGAGAGAAACACCATTCGAGATTGCATGGAGCTGCTCGATCAGATGCTCTACGAGCTTGAATCCATCAAAACCCTTTTGAGTGCGGTTATGACTAATGAGCACACTTGCATCAATATCTTATTGGATTTGAAACAATTCGATTTGGTTGGAAGCAAAGGAAAAGACAAATAAGAAAAAAAATTGGTTCTTTTTAACAGAGTAAAGCTCTGTGTCAGTCATCAGAGCGATTTGCAAGATTTTAAACACGTTGGGGATGAAAATTGCACGAAATATAACTATAGTGGTGTATTTTGCTTTTTGCAAATTCGTTGAAGGGTGTTTTTGCACCTTTTATATAAATATATAATTGGAATCATATAATACCCAAGTCTTATGTAGTATATATTACTCAATTTCATCCACTCATCTCATAGATCATATGGTGAAGATTCTTTTCAGACTTTTTAAGCTTATTTTCGATAATTTCACTACCTTAAAGGTATATTAGTAATTTGATATGTGATACAGAAAATAAACCATGCATATAAGTGAACACCAAACTGTATGTAGTTGAACACAATCATGCATGTGAGTTTCAAAATTAATGCATGTTGGAAAAGCATGACCAACGTGTGCTTGCACTCATTGCGCGCTCGCACTCCCAGTGCTCGTTGACCAACATACATGTTTATTTTTTGTTATATGTATGAGTATGTTTCGTTGCACGTCGGCGCACAACGCGCACTTGCGCACCCACAACGCTCATTGGTCACACATGCATGTTTATATTTTGTTGTATGCATGAACTAGTTTTCGCAAGAATTCTTTATTTTAGTTGTTGTTCGCGCTGCCCGCGGCGTTAACAAAATTGAAGAAGAATGGAGGAAAGAAGAAGTAGAAGAAGATGATGATGATGATGATGATGATGATGATGATGAAGGTTGAATTGTGTCCCCATTTTGTTCCTTGAAAAAAATGGTTGTTTCAAATTATGATCGTCCACATGTTCAAATCGTGATTTAAATTGTATATTATAGTACCTAAGGACCGAATATTATCGTATATATATATATATATATATATATATATATATATATATATATATATATATATATATAGAGAGAGAGAGAGAGAGAGAGAGAGAGTAAATGAGTGAAGTTCAATAAGAATCATTTTTACATGAAAACTAAGAATCACAAAATTTCATGATGAGCAAAATAAATTTGTTATACAAGTTGGTGCATCCACTGAAAAAGTTTTTGAATCCAAAAATTCAGAAATTTTCATCCGAGTTTGAATCTCATGGGAACAAAAATTCATTTTTTGGATTTAGTAACTTTTTAAACAGATTCATCATCCACTTTCACAACGAATTCATTATTTTTTTTATTCTCACAATAAAAATAATTATGACGTTAGTTCATGTATATAATTCGACACTCTGAAGTGGTTGGCCAAGGCCCTTTAATTAATCTTTAAAGGAACAATAGCTTTTCTATTTAATCCATACACACCAAATATATATATATATAGTGATGGTTTTACGTGAACAAGGAGTAGGGTTGTACGGGAAATCTGTGGTTGATCATTGTGAATAAATATGTGAAAACACACGTGACTGAAATATATGCACATGATTAAAGGGTCATAGCTTTTAGTAGTCCTATTCTTTGCGACTTTGATTTCATCTTTGGACAACCAAATGCTTTTTTATCGTAATTGTGGAGCCTTTTGCTTTTGATTTTTATCCTACATTTTCTATATCATCGAGCACATCAGACAAGATTGATCTAGTATAATACACTTTATGTCGATCAAAAGCTTTCATTGTTTGATCGTACGGATTTTAATAAATTATAGTAAATGATAAAGATATCTCACATTATAAATATAAAAGGGTGTTCAAGAAAGAAAATTGCAAGTTTATGATAAATAAATAAAAAATAAAATAAATATAATTTTTTTTATAAATGAAGAGAATATATTATTTTCAAACTATTGCCCTGAGAAATGCACTGCGACATAATTCTCATTGTTAAAAATAATATTTTTAGGTTTCTAAGTCAATAAAGTTACTGCTTGTGACTTGTGAGACTGTTATCATCTCAAATGCAGTAGGATTTCTAGAAATTTGAAATATGTATGATGAATCCAGATAGATTCAACTGTAATAATTTATGATACGTTGAAGGAAACAACTCAGTACATAATACGTAGGACATTGTCCATAGCTAGTAGCAGCCAATCATTCTGTCTCATGTCATATGGTAAAATATACTTCATTTGTCTCATTTAAAATGTCATATTTTCTTTTTTAGATTATTCCATTACAAATGTCATATTAGAAAGTAATTATCCATTCAAAAAATATGAGCTCTACCAATTTTTTTAATATTTTAATTATTTTATATTTTTTTAAATATCTGTATCCAAAAGAAATGAGATACTTTAAATGGACTGAGGTAATATTAAATTTACATAATTATGAGCATGCAATTGTTGATAAATGTCAGATCACATATTATTTCTTTCCTTTTCGTTTCCTCTCCTTTTTAGCATTTCCAGACTTCCAGTTATCACGTACAAGTTATGTTCATACAATAGGTTCGCTTTACATATATTTTAATCTCAAATCAGATCCAGTAGTTTTGTGGTTGAAATTCTTCGAGGCCCAATCTAACACATGCTCGGCCCAAGAGATCTTAATCCTCCAACTTTTGTATATATTTTTGTGGAGAAATTGGAATGTACATACCATTATTTGGGTGCTAAACTTAATTATCCATTTTGTACAATTTATACTCATTTTAAAATTATATCCATTTTATCAAATTAATGTATTTTAAGTCAAAAGTGAAAGTGTGATCTGAAGGTTGCGCGCATCATTATTTTTTTTAAGAAAAATTAGTGCAGTTTGAAAACTGAAACGGAACCTTGCAGATTTTTTTTTACCCCATAATTCACATAGAGTTTGAAATTGATAGGATTCTTTTTTTCTTTTTATTTATTTACTTCCCAATTTACATTCACCTTCCCCACTTTTTTAACTTCCGATCTGAAAGAAAGAAGAAGAGAGAATAATTAGATTCACAGTCACATTCCAATCGAAAAAATTGAAATTGTGTAATTGTGTTCATCATCGGAATCGTCGAGCCGGAATCATCATCGAAGAAGGTACTTCCTTCCTTCCTTCCATTAGTTATTTGAAATTCTCCTCGAGAAAATTGAAATTAACATTGATTTACATATTTCCATTGAACAAAAGCCATCTCCGGTCGAGAGACCTGGTTCCCTCGACCGAGAAGAAGGTCTTTGCTCGACAGGAATGTGGTGAAAAACTAAAATTCTACTCCTTCCGTCCCATTATTGTTGGCTCGTTCCTTTTTTAGTTGTCCCATTAAGCTGGCTCATTTCCAAAAAAGAAAACAATTTTATACTAAAAAGTACCTTGAATTTTGTGTTACACACTACTTTAAACATAAAACAACTCTGTATTTTTAGATTCTCGTAGATTACGGGTCTTCTACGGTCAAGGGAATGCCGACTCCAGTCGAATTTTTACCAAAAATTATGAATTTTTTTTATTAATTGATTCTGTAATATTTAGGGGAAAATCCATATTTGGAAGAGTATTTCAACAAAAATAGTGACAAGATGTTGGAATTGGCACTGGTAAATTTTCATGTACATTATTTTGTCTCGTGAGTCAATCAAGCATGTTGATTATCAGTACTCAAAATGGATTTGATACTTCTACCATTCTGAAATCTCGATAGATAATTCAGTTGGTAGGTTATTCTCAAAAAACTTGCCCTCATCATGTAATTGATGTTTTCTCTGAACTCCGAGATAAATAAATTGTAGGTCCGAACATAGGCATATGATTGATAGCCGACATTGTAACATAAAGAAATATATAAATATCATCCATATCTAACAATAATATTCACATCTATAACAACACAATTAAATTAGCACAAATTTTACAATCATAATATGATTTATCTAAATTAAAAAATAAATAATAAAATAGTTAATTCCACGCAAATCTATAAATCAAATAATAGTTAATAATGACAAGATGTTAAATAATACTATACTACCTAAATTAATATAAAATAATTATAGTATCATTGAATTGCTAAACTAGTGATACTAAAACACATTAATATTGAGAATATGTGTGTGTGTTGGCCTAGTGGTAGAGTGGTTAATGTCCGAGGCCAAAGGTCTCGGGTTCGAGTCCACCGTGACGCAGCCTTTAAAATTTCTTTATTAATTGACAAAAAAAAATATTGAGAATATGATAAGACTATTGAAGAAATTCACAAACTGCTAATCGAAGCAAATTCAAATGAAAACTCTTATACACGAATTACCACTGGTTCTACACAAATTCACATAAATATACAAATACATCTAAAATGCATAAATTCACCTAAACATACAAATAATTGAAATATACAAATAAAGCTAAACTTAAATAAAAATGGGAGCTAAACTTCTAATAAACAATATAACCATACAAATACATCTAAATTCACCTAAACATACAAATTCATCTAAAATGCACAAATTCATCTAAATTCACTTAAACATATAAAACGATTGAAATATACAAATGAGAGCTAACCTTAAATACCTACTTAAATACAAATGGAAGCTAAAATTCTAATAAACAATATAACCATACAAAACATTTAAATTAACCTAAACATACAAATTCATCTAAGTTCACCTAAACATACAAATGATTGATATATACAAATGAGAGCTAAACTTCTAATAAGTAATATAACCATACAAATACATTTAACTTCACCTCAACATACAAATTCATCTAAAATGAACATCTAAATTCACATAAACAGACAAACCATTGAAATATACAAATTCTATCTCAACTAATCACTAAACAATATAGTTGATAATTTTATGCAGAAACATTTAAAATAAAACCAATAAATCACTAAACAAACGATTGTTGTTCTGAATATGGAGGCTCGTTATATCCCTCAAGGAAGGTCAAATCGTTTTGTTCAACAAACGACATGTCTTCATTATTTTCGGGTTGATGTGTTTATACAAGTAATTGATTTCCTACTTTAAGAACTTGACAACCGATTTGATGAGGTCAATATGGAGTTGCTCAGATGCATGGCTTGCTTAAATCCTATAGATGACTTTTGTTCTTTTGACAAGGAAAAGGTACTTACACTTTTTATCCCTCCGAATTTACAAACATTGATTTGATAACTCTTGAATGCCAACTTGATATATTCATGGAAGATATGAAAAGAGATGATAAGTTTCAAAATTTGCAAGATGTTGGTTCTCTTTCGATGAAGCTTGTTGAAACAAATAGACATGTGACTTATTGTCTAGTGTTTTTGCTTATAAAGTTGGTGTTGATTCTTCCGATTGCTATTGCAAGTGTGGAGAGAGTGTTTTCCGAAATGACTTATGTCAAAAATAAGTTGTGAAATAGCATGAGTGATCAATTTTTAGATGATTGGTTTGATTACTTTCATTGAGAGAGATGTTTCTACAAGTTTTTGATGACAATGTTGTCAACCGCTTTCAACAAATGAAGACTCGTCGAATAATAAATTAGACAGTTATGTAATTTTCTTTGTATTTTAGTATGTATGACTTTCTTCTTGAACAATGTTGAAGGATGCACTAATTCTAATATTAAATATTTTTTTCTGTTTATATTTATGTAATTTATTTATCCACTCCCAAGTAGGGATGTCAATGGGTGAGTTTTACCGGAATCGATCCAAAACCGTTCAAAACTCATTAAATTTTAAAGCAACGGTTCTAGTTCTTGTTCCGGTTCCAGACCCACTTTAGACCCGGACCGTTTAGATCCATAGTTTGATGGTCCGGTCCGGATCTGGTTCTGGAACCAGAACCAATACTTATTTATTGGTTCTGGTCCGAGTAAAACCCGTCTATTGACAAATCTAAGTTTAAATAGGCTTGTCAATGAGCTAGTTTTATCCATATCGATTCGAAATCACTCATAACACATTAAATTATAAAGCAACGGTTTCGATTCCAGTTCTGATTCTTGTCCGGTTCTGGTTCGAGACCCATTGAGATCAGGACCGCTTAAGACCCATAGTTGATGATCCGGGTCCGATCCGGATCCAATGTCTAATGGATCGGTTTCAGAACCAGAACCATTATTATTTATTGGTTACGATGCGGGTAAAACCCATCTATTGACATCCCTACCCCGAAGACAAATTCCTAGCTCCACCACCGGTGAGGGTGGCAAACATGAGGTCGTTCGGAGGCTCTGCACGGCCAAGATGCCCTTCTTGTCATCATACGGTTCGACTTGACTCACGCGCCGCGCGCAGCACTTCAAAGATCTTCATGCGGAGGGTAGTTTGCGTGGGCTTGCTTTGGGCTAGTGCCACAGATAAGCATGGTAACCTATTGTGAAGAACACGCTCATCGGCACTATCACGCTGTCCACATACACGATGCTCTCTCTAGATTATATATATATAGAGAGAGAGAGTTGAGTGATTATTATAAAAATCATCCTTATTGTATAAAATAATATGAATTCATGAAATCGTTTGAATTCAAAAAAAAAAAAAATCGTTTTTCATGTGATTTGAATTTGTTTTTAAATTCATAAGTAAGATGATGATCTTTACAAATCAATGACTGAAATTGATTCATAATACTTTAAAATTTATTTGTTTTTTATTCTATTCCTATAGATATTTGTCCGATCGATCGAGAGTTTTGCTTTCTCACATTTTTGCATCGGTTTGTTATATTATTTGGTTTCAGTTGGATTTGGGCGTAGGATTTCCACTCAAGTAGCAGTGGATTTCATGTCACTCCACAGATTTAAAAAAACAGCATATACTAAATTTGGGTGGGTATCCCACACAATTTCAAATACTACTATTAAAGAAAGGTGTGCATATATAAGAATAAATTTGCAGTAATGGCTGGAGATATTTAAATTTATTTTTCCTTTTAAGTACCTAAGTTATTGCGTTACGTGTCTAATGTCTATGCACACTATTTTAAATGTTTTTGTCATTTAGTGTCCAAAGATTGAAAGTTATCAGCTTATACATAGCATAAGTAAGTAACAAGAAAATAAAGTTGGAACTAGAGAAAATTAACAAGATAAAATGGCATCCCTGGAACATCTAAGTCAATGGGCTTTTCCCAGTAATGGATATGATTTGGTCTCTATCAAATATACCCAATAATAATCCAATGACACAAATCCATAAGAAGATGTTAGATTATCCGAAGATGTTAGACTTTTTTTTCTCCTACTCTATCTTTATAATATTTCGCAAATTATGTGTGAAAAATAGATTATATTCCATAAATTTATGCATAGATCCGTGATATTTAGACTTAAGGATAAAGTACAAATAGGAGACCCTTAATGTTTATAATAGAGCACAAAAATATCCTTAAAATAAATTTAGGTGCAAAAATATTCTTGATGTTAAATAAATGGTGCAAAAATGCCTTAACGTTAGACAAACAGTGCAAATAGTCGAGAAGGATAAGGTGTAACGCCGCACTTTTGTTTGATTTAATTTGCTTTAAATTTAAATCTTTTGTATTGGATTTGTGAGTATTTGACATGCTCGATTTTTACGTTGGACTTGAGGGAGTCCGTAGTTGCTTCTAACTGTAAAACGAACTTCATAATTTATTTTAGGGCCTTCAAATTTTTTTTTTTTTACGGTTATGGGCTAAGTAATAAAATAAGTTTTGAGCTTATATAAATATCAAAGTTTTATTTATTCTCAAATATTGGGCTTTGTAGAATATTATTTGTTGAGCCCAAATTATATTTTATATTTATCTAGAATTGAGTTTTAATTAAAAGAGTTCAAGTATGATTAGGATTTGATTAGGGTTTTATATATATATATATATATATATATATATATATATATATATATACTCACGCACACAACATTGAACACACACGGCACACAATTCACACACACAAGACGCACACATATCACACACACAAGAAGCACACATACAATATATATTATATATTCATATCTCAACAAAAGAAATTTTGGGGCTACCGTGGAGTGTTAATTCTTTTCTAATTGGTAAGCTTTTCCTCTCAGCATATGTTTCAGAATTGATGAATTCCTATATATAGAAAAAAAAAATTGTGTTTAGTGCTGCATAACTATTTGGGTTGTTAGTGATCTATTTTACCCTTTATTCTATTTAAGCTTTGGACGGATTGCATCTTTGTTAACTCAGATTGATGCAGTACCTTTGTCTTGGATTTTATATATATATGTATTTTTGCCTCTGGTGTTTTACATTTTTACTATGTATACTAATGCTTGTAAACATTTAATTGGTATACATGTTTATGCGGACTGTCATTATTTTTTTCTCCAAGAAAAAGTGCTCTGGAGTCATGCAGAGATAGTACTACAATATGATTTGAAGCTTACAACACTGTAGCATTTTGTTTTCCCTTGTCTTTTAATTATAAGACTTAAAAAAAAAGATTAAATACTTGTTAAAAGAAATTATTGGTGATTAATTAAGAAGCTGGGATTGCAATGCTTAAGATAGATGGCGCTGCATTTTTTTTAATCACATTAACTGTCTTGGTTTTATTTATTTAAGTTATTTTAAAGATAGTTGGAATTGCATCATTTTGTTTTTAAACAATTTAGCCCTTGATTTGTAATAATATTTAGTTTGCTTAAGAAATTACGTTTAAGATTTCTTTATAGGCCCTTATACAAATATTGTATTTATCTGATTAGGTGCGGCGCAACTAGGACCCTCGTCCCAGAATTGATTGATTTTGTTTTGTGGTGCTCGACAAAATAAGGTGGGTGAAATCATCTTTAACTTGCAAACATGTGATTTGGAATAAACATTTTTATTGTGAGATTTACTTTATCTGTAACTCTATGATGATAATCATTGTCGTGTTTTGTTACATCCATGGTGAAAGCCTGTGTGGCGTAGCCTGTGTGGCGAATCATTGCCTGTGTGGCATAGCCTGTGTGGCGTATCATTGCTTGTGTGGCAGGAATTTTAAGCCGGTGAGGTTGAATATGATTGACTATTACTTTATTGCGACGTATACACGTTTTAACAAATAAAATAATGATATTCCTTGTTCCCCACCACTGAGTACATTTTTGTGCTCACCCCCTTTTTATCTAAAATATTTTCAGGTCAGTGATCATGGAGGCGTGTGATGTGGGGGTGCCTAGTGGTGTCTTGTCGTTTTTAATTCCTTCCAAGACTTGTGTTATTTTTGTTTAAATTCTTTTCCTTTATTATCGTTGTTGGATTTGAATTATTAGAACTTCAACTTATCTCATCTTTGCTAAGTCTTGCGTAGTTTGCTTTGGGTCGTTGGTTGGCGTCAATTCTTTGCAAAGTTTAGACTTGAGTTTGTTGGATTCATTATTTGATAATTTTATTCAAGAGATTTTATATATTTAAAAAAAAAATGACATGCTTCATCTTTAGCTATTTTTATTTAAGAAAATATAGCATTTTAAATTATGAATTTAGGGTGTTACATAAGGTGTTTGATCATTTAAATTTTAGAATATCACTCACAGATATATACATATGTATAAGTATATGAATGCTTATTTATCTAATTACATATAACTCAATTTGCTCCTTTTAATATTATAAAATGACAAACCCGTTGCATAAATATTTAAATTGATAAATATTTAAAATATAATGTTATATAATAACACAATACATAGATTTTATTTTAGAATAAGTGTAATAAGAATATATAATGTAGAATAAAAATTATAAAATTAAAAATTATAGGATATAAATTATTGTAAAAGAATACTACATAAAAAAATTACTATAGTAAAACCGTCATAATTTATGGGATATCAAACTTCATATCTTATTGTCATTTAACAAAGTTTTATTTTTTGATATTTTCTTTTCGAATTTTATATAACTAAATAATATATATTTGTGTATTATATATATAATAATAATAAATTATAGATTTACATTGTACATTTAACATCAAGAATATTTTACATCTAAATTTATTTTAGAAGTATTCTTATGTTCTATTATAAATGTCAAGAGCATATTTATATCTTATCCTTCAAAGTTACAATATACCAATCAACTCACTCGGTCAATCAACTAAATTGTCGAACAAAAATTGTTTTGTCTTTTCTATACTTCATCTGTTCCCAAAATTTATTTATAGTTTTTTTTTAGTACGACCCTCAAATTTATTTCTTTTCTATTTATAGAAACTATCTCATAAAATACTTTCTATTTATCACCTTTAATAACTCTTTTTATTTATACTTTTTACCAATCATGGTCTATCACTAACCCTACTTATTATCCTCAATAATATCATTTATTTATATATTTTATCATTTATAATCTAAACCAATTAATTTAATAATACACTAATATAGAGCCTTATTCTAATTACAAAACATTCAATATTTTTTATTAAAATTTATATCGAAGATTTTCAAAAATATATTTTAAGATTAATTAGAATTATATATATAAAAATTGACTTCTATCGCGGATGCCACTTATTTTATTCACCGTTGCATCCAAGAGAAATATTAGGGGTTAGAAACACGCCTTTCAAGAGTTCATCACCTATAAATTATAGTGGGATTATATACAACTATACACTTTTTTAAAAGTGTGTATTCCTTATATCCAATCTTTTAATTTGCTACACTACATGACTAATTTATTATGTCTATTTTCAATCGACTGAAAACAATGATTTCTCGACCGAAAACAGACATTAGTCGACCGAAAACAAGGAAATTATTCTATTTTTAATTTATCCACATATTTCCTTTTTCCGTTAGACTAATTTTCTTGTTTCGATCGAGAAAGTCTTCTTCTTGATCGACTAATATATGTTTTCGATCGATAGGAGACAAGACTTTCTAGATCGAAACGGATATTAGTCGATGAAACAAAGAAATTAGATTAATTCCTTGTTTCGATCGACTAATGTATGTTCGATCGAAAGTTTTCTCCAATCGACCGGAAGCAGACATTTACCAACCGAAAACAAGGAAATTAGTCTATTTTAATACAATGGATATAAGATGTAGGAAATTTTAAAAAAGATTATAGGTGATATATATTTTAATAAAAATAGTTAATTAGATTTGGGCCCTAAATTATATTTACATTCGTCACAAAAGAATACATTAACTTGTACTTACAATTTCGACGTGCATCACGTGCGAGGTGCAATAAGTCTATTAACGTATGACGAACTCTATATTGGGCCCACTGAATTAATTTAGACAAAATTATTACGCACCGGCTCCGTGTTCACGTATTTTTTATACGATAAATTTTTACATGCATCACAAGTGAGGTGCGACAAGTCTACTTTTGCATAATTAAGATAACGTATGACGAGCTCTATATTAGGCCTAGTGAATTAATTTAGTCAAAAATTCTTTTGTACATGTTTTTAAACGATAAATCTATATCTGTACGAGTTTATCATGATATAAAGTTATTTTTATCACGTGCACACGAGAGATCAGTACATTAATTATTTGGATCACAAATTTAAATCACGTAATATTCTCTCCAATTGCTTCGCTCTTGACCGACACTAACCTTTATCTTGTATACAGAAATAACAGCAGTTCGATTCTTGAAAAACATTTATTTACGATTTTTGTAAAAATAAAAGCATTTCTTTACATGACAACCACATGTATCCTAAATTAAATACACTAGAAAAATGAGACTGCAAGTTGTACGAAGTGTTACATTTATGAGACATGTGGCAAACATGCAAGAACCAATCACACAAAATTCCAAAACATGAGCCCATCATTAGCTCACACTGCTTCAACCCAACAAATACTATATGAGGATAGAAATGATGATTCTGTTCATAGTCCTCTTTTTACACTCTACAGTGACATATTTTTAAAATTAATAAAATTATTAAAAAATTACTATACTACGCCTTTAACCCCAATTTAAATTCTAATGAACAATTTCATCAAAATAACGACGAACGCCTGTAACTGTAAGCCGATTATGAGATCTGGATTCTGCCTCTGGAAGACACCGAGGTCAAATTACTGAAAAAATTATATTTTGTAATTCATATTTCTACTCTTAATTCAGAATTAATGGGCGAAATTGTTTCTTCTATATTGAAAAGATAGTGATTTAATTATACCATAAAGTAATTTAATAATCAATTATCACTTCTCCGCCGATCATTTTTCCCATTACATGATCTTCCACATTGATTCATCGGCTGCAATAACAATAAGCATAAAACCGAATAGAAAAAGAGGGGGAAAACCAAAAACAGAAGTAATGAGGCCAAGAACTTCTTTTTTTTGAGTTGTTTCGAACCCATAAGAATTCGATTGTATTAAGATTTTCGAACTAATTGTTTCTTCTTTTTTTTTGAGTTGTTTCGAACCCATCCCTTTTGTTCTTCGAATTCGAAAAAGTATAATGCATCTCCTTTATTCTTCTTCAAATTGATGGGACTGTACATTTTTGTGAGCGTGTTTTGCTCACCTTTTTTTTCTCCTTAGGGGCTCTATGGTTTGGTTGTGAAATTATTCATTAGAATTTTAAGGGATAATATAGTAATTCAGTAATATTTTATTGTTATTAAAAATGAATGGCTATGATGAAAAAAGGAGACTATGTTAAGAATCACCCTAAAACAAATTGTGCTTACGGGTTAATCGTCACCATACATTTTTGGTGAATAACCTTTCTCGTAATACATATTTTATTCTATAATTAATATCAGAACATTGGTTTGATCGTGTGTAAAGTTAATTAGATATCGTATCTATTTTCTCGAGTTGAAAAGAATAATATTAGTAACTATTCTTGCTAATTAAGGGTGTGCATTTAGACTAAATCAAGGTTTCCCATCATCGGCTGGATTTATTTTCAAGAATCGATCCAAATTGTTTATAGATGTGTAGTAAGTTACAGATCCAAAATCGATTATTAATCTAATCCTATGCTAAAACCGACACAATTGTTATCAAGTAGTTTTCATCATTGTCTTCACAATTACAAATTCAATTTTTTTTTTCTTTTCTCTTAAACATTCTAGAAATTATTTTTTTAAAACCAAAGTTGACTCCTCTATTCAGCTTTTTCCCTTAGCTTACTTGCAGTTGCAAAATCCGTTTTAGATTTATCTGCGGGTTATATTGATCTTTCCGCTAGTTCGGCAGTTTTACGTTCTTGTTTGTTATATATTTCTGCCAACAGTCGACTTTTCATATAAAAATCTTCGATACAATTCGTGTTTCTCGAATAAAGATCGAATCTTTTGTAGTGGGTTAGTTATTAAATTATCTTGATCTGTGTTGTAGGCTTGTAGCAACTCTCTTTCGATCTTCGTTCTGATCGAAGGGGGTGAGTAGAGTGAGAAGGATGGGACAGAAGTTTGGAATTTTCGTTTGTGTTTTGTTTGTTCTCTATGGTTCCTGCTTGGGAAGATTTCTAGTGGAGAAGAACAGTTTGAAGGTGACATCGCCAGATTCACTAAAAGGTGATTATGAAAGTGCAATTGGGAATTTTGGGGTTCCTCAATATGGAGGAACGATGACTGGGTCTGTTTTCTACCCTAAATCCAATCAGAAAGGGTGCAGTAGCTTTGAAGATGTCGAAGCTTCCTTGAAGAAGAGCCCTGGAGGAATTCCAATCTTCCTTCTTGCTGATAGAGGGGGTAAATTTTATCGATTTTCGCTGCTTTTTGATGGATTGCTAGCCTCTTTATTATTATTATTATCACCAATTTTGAGGTTGATCGTGCTGTTACGGTATATTTGATTCTTTAGTTTATTTCATATTCTGATTTCATGTGTTTAACTTTATTTTTCTGCTTACTTGGTGGTGAACTTGTTAGAAATCCATGAATTTAGAGAAATTTTGGCATGAGACAATCTTTATGTTCGAAAGAGCTGATTGGGACTTCTTCTTAAGATTTTTGTAGACTTGTCAGGTTAATATAAGAATTCAAGCTAAAACAGGTGAGCCAATTAAAATCAGACGGTATTAATGTATTTGGTTCATAGGAAAAACCCTGAATCTGCAAACTTTTCTTCAATTCTTAGCTTTAGGTTGGTTCTTGAGTGTATTATCATGTATGTAATACTTAAGTTTGCAATATTGTGAATTCAGAAACAACAAGAAGGATTGAATTATCTCTAAAAGATCCAAGAAAATTGTTTGCATCACCTCACTTATCTACTTTGTTTGCATCTCTACCAGAATGTTATTTTACGTTGAAGGCATGGAATGCGCAAAATGGTGGAGCCGCAGCTATTCTTGTGGCCGATGACAGGAATGAGCCTCTTATCACCATGGATAATCCTGAGCAAGAAGATGCAAATCCTGATTATCTGCAGAAGATCACTATTCCATCGGCCCTTATCAGCAAGGATCTTGGAGACAAAATCAAAAAAGAATTAGCTAAAGGAGAAATGGTGAGTATTAGTCTTGATTGGAGAGAAGCCCTTCCACATCCTGATGAGCGGGTTGAGTATGAGTTCTGGACAAATAGTAATGATGAGTGTGGGCCCAAGTGTGAGAGCCAGTTAGATTTCGTGAGAGATTTCAAAGGAGCTGCTCAGATACTTGAGCAGAAAGGCTACACTAAGTTCATTCCACGTTATATAACCTGGTACTGTCCTGATGCTTTTAAGTCAAGCAAACAGTGTAAGTCACAGTGCATCAACCAAGGGAGGTATTGTGCACCGGATCCTGAACAGGATTTCAGCAAAGGATATGATGGAAAGGATGTTGTTGAGCAAAATCTACGTCAAGCCTGCTTCTTTAAGGTGGCAAATGAAAGTGGAAAGCCATGGCAGTGGTGGGACTATGTCACAGATTTTTCAATCCGCTGTCCAATGAAAGAGAAGAAGTATAATAAAGAATGTGCAGATCAAGTAATCAAGTCACTTGGTAGGTTTTATGCTTTTAAGTATATTGATAACTGATAATGCTATTAACTTCTATTATCAAGGTTTAGTCACTGAAATCTCTGGTATCTGCAAAAAGGTTTTGTGGTTATACAAATGCTCTTCTTTTTTCTCATGAAAGTTTAGTGTGTGTTTTTGCATTTTGTACCTTATATTATGTGTACCATGCTAGGAACTGCTGTGTGTTTATTGATGTGGCATCTTCCTCATAAGTTGATTATGATGGTGGGAGTTATTCTTTTTTTCCCACTTCCCTTTTTTTTTTTTTTGTTTGGCGGTGGGAGGCATTAGGTTCTTTTTTAACATGCTGTTACTCATTTGCTGACTTTAAATATTTTGGGAGTGAAGGGTTTTATATGGTAACTTTACGATACTTTTCCGTGCATCTCTCCCTGAACTTTTCACTTGAGTTTTAGTCATTCACTGTCACTCCTTTGTAGGAGCTGACATTAAGAAGATAGACGAGTGCATTGGAGACACTGAGGCAGATATTGACAACCCTATTCTGAAAGCTGAACAGGAAGCACAGGTTTGATGGAAAAGGCAACACCAGACCAATTCTTCTTAAAATTTCATGTCGATCTCAGTAAGTAACCTCTGTAAGTGCTACTAAATTGGAATGTTATTTGATCTCAGATAGGAAAGGGTTCAAGAGGAGACGTTACCATCTTGCCAACTCTTGTTGTGAACAATAGACAATATAGAGGTAAACACTCCAGAGAATCAGTTCCACTATAAGATTAGCAATGAAAAAGAATTTCAAATCTTAGGCTAGTGTTTATATGATTCAGGGAAGCTGGACAAGGGGCCGGTTCTCAAGGCCATTTGTTCAGGTTTTGAGGAAACTACAGAACCCGCAATTTGTTTGACTCCAGGTTATTTTCCATTTTGACAATTGTGTATGTTTGTTCTTTATTGATCAAGAGCATCCGTATCCTTCATCAAATTGTTGGCACTGGTCCTTGCCTCTTTCCTTCACTGCTGTGCTTTAATTGACATCTTTTGTGTTCTGGGGGGCAGATATACAAACAAACGAGTGTTTGACTAACAATGGCGGGTGCTGGCAGGATACAATCTCTAATATTACTGCTTGCAGGGTATTCAAATTTTATATAACTCATTTAACTTTTTGGTTGCTTGGCCATCTTTGTCCTATCTAAGTAAGAACGGTTTACAGGATACCTTCAGGGGAGGGTGTGCGAGTGCCCTGTTGTGCAGGAGTGAAATTCTCCGGTGATGGTTATACTCATTGTCAAGGTAATTTATTTTGTGCAAATAGCATCAAGTATTTTCTCGAACCAATAGATTTTCGGAAGAAAAAAATGAGATCACTCTTGCCTCAAATTGGTCTGGTGTTGCCTTTTACATTTGAATGGTATACCACTTTCTCGCTTAGCATGGATTCCTCATACTTCTTTCTTGATATGACAGCTTCTGGTGCATTAAGATGTGGAATTAATAATGGAGGTTGTTGGAAGGAAACAAAGAATGGACACACATACTCCGCATGCATTGTGAGTTACCAACTTCCTCCCTCAAACTATGCTCTCTTTCGTAACTAAGAGCCTTTTCCTTTTTACATCACACAAGAGTAGGCCTTTTTTTCAATTTGTAAAAGAGCTAGATGTACGACTTTTATATTTCAGGACGACCATACAAAAGGTTGCAACTGTCCGCCTGGATTCAAAGGTGATGGAGTTAATCATTGTGAAGGTAACAGGACAGATATCAGCAGTTTACTAAGGTTGCTATTGACTCTGACAAGTGGTTGACTTTGTTTAACTTGAATGCCATTCAGATATTGATGAATGCAAGGAAAAGTTGGCTTGCCAGTGTTCCGATTGCAAATGTAAGAACACCTGGGGAAGTTATGAATGCAGCTGCAGTAGCAACCAACTGTACATACACGAACATGATACGTGCATAAGTAAGCTCTTACCCACAGGTTCTATTATTAGTTGATTTTAAGAAAGTATGATAATCATTAATAATATGTTTTGAAATCCTCGATTGTCTTCTAACATTCTTCAATGCGCTTTCTCCAATATGTCTGCTAAGCATTGAAACACCATATCATTATGGACAAGGGTATACACCAACAATTATGATTTGGTCTCCATGTTGAAGATTATCAATTATGTGAGAACATATTTCAATTGTGTTTTCTCCAATCTATCTAATTGCTCAAAGGATGTGTTCTGACCAATATGTCTATTTTTTAATTTCATCCTCCTTTTTACTATGGAAGAATAATAAAATATCTTTTTGATGGTCGTGTTTGATGGAAAAACAGTCTGCTAAAATACGTATTGCATGAAAGACATGAAATGTACTGGTCTATGCAGGCAAGGATTCTGTTACAGAATACAGCTGGAACTTCGTATGGGTGATTATTCTTGGTTTGACTGTGGCTGGATTTGCAGGA